>PVJX010003204.1:0-112503 GCA_004027295.1 Dolichotis patagonum | reverse complement strand
TGCCTCTGTCCTAGTCACCCCAGCCCCCTTCCTCCCTCTTGCACCTGCTGACCTCACAGCCTGTCCACCTTGGGACGCAGCTGCCTGCCCGCTATCTCTATGATACTGCTCTGGGAGAAGAGGGAAAGGTCGAAGGGAAATGGTGAGCTGAGGCCATTGGAACAATGGAAAACGTTTTCCATTTTAAATATATTAATTGCATTAAAAAATAAAGTTTTTCTTTCAGAATAGTTTTAAATTTACAGAAAAATTGCCAAGGGATCACAGAGTTCTAGTTGGATACTATCTAGCTTACTTTGTTGGAGCACAATTATAATGTAGGAATACATTTATAAGATAGCAAACATATAGGTACTTCATGATCAATTAGAAGTCTGTAACCAAGTTTCTGCTCTGCTGTTTCTGCTGAATTCAGTTGACTCTGACTGTGTCTACAGCCCAGTTGTAACCTCTGATGGGTATTGAGTCAGAGTAATTGCCTATACCTTGAGGCACCCTGGACTAAATCAAGGGCCCTTCCCCAGAATGTTCCTATGTTATGGTAATGCCTTTAAGGATGCTCACTCTGTAAGGGCCCCTCCCCTTGTTCCTGGAGTGTTTCTGTGTAATGACAAACAATTCCTTTGTTTCAACACTAGCCTGCCTGTCAGTATATGACTCAATGTATGTAACCAATTGTGTAACACTTTGTCACTTGCTTTGTACCTCCCACTTCTAAATTCTATATAAACTAAACTCTTCATAAATTTAGTGCTGTTGCCTTTGAGGCATTATCCCACAACAGTCCACTGGTGTGAAAATCCAACAGTCTGCTGGTGTAAAGATTAAATGGTGCCTTTGTGTCTCCTTGGTGCAGTCTTCCCTTTGGTTTGGTTTGGTTTGGTTGGTTTGGTTTGGCTTGTGAGTTTTCCTGCAAAAACTTGTCATTAAGATCTTACAGTAGCATGATATATGTTCATTCCTGATAAGTCAATAATGGCACTTTTTAAATCAATTCAAGTCCTTATTGGATTAAAATTCCTGGTAACATTTCTAAAGAAAGAATTTCACCCATATGTTTCTTTTCCAGTTTTCCTTGTGTCTTCAGGAACATTTCTCTCCCTGAACTCGATTATTATTCAAATAGAGGAACAGTAAAATTGCTGATGTGTTAGCAGTTCCTCAGGAGACCATCCTGTGTATTTATGAATTTTCTGGGGTTTTGCTATGGTATCTGGAGCCCCAGCATATTAATTTTTTTTGTTTTTACTGGACAGGTGATCTTAAGAGACAAGATCTATGAAGTGCCTGGCACGTGACCAGGCCACTTTATTTATAAGGAGCTACATACAGGCTGGAAGCCACAGGCTTCATAGTGCTTCCTTTCCCCCAAATGTTTGAGACCAGGAAAAAAAAAACTTTGCCTGGAAACTATAAGAAAAATAGCAACATCTAGATGAATAAATGTTTTATTAAATGTCTATGAAGCATAACATTGTATCAACTTCATGAGTTATTAAGTTTAGTATTTATAAAAATATCATCATGTTTGAAAACAATCTGTAACTTATATTTTCTTTACAAATACCCTAAATTGTCACATGAAAAGAAATCAGGACCTGTCCTCACATATACGCAATAATTTCAAAAGCAAAGGGATAATAGTGTTTATGTCTACTTCTCCCAAACAGAATGGTACCAATGCAAGATGGGAGTGAATTTTAATGCATTTACTAGGAAACATATAAAAGCCATAAAAATTTTCAAACCTATTATGTAGTGAGCGATCAGCAAATTTTTAAAAATCCCTTTCCTTTATATTGGAACAAATAATATCATGAGTAGTGATGAGTTATTGAGGGTAGAAAACACACTCTGATAAATTCCAAAGGATACCTGATTAGTTTAGTTCATTTTGAGGGGCTTCTGCAGTACAGGAAAATAACCTAGTCTTGTGGTCAGTGGGCTTGGGTAACTTTCAGCTCTGCCAGTTTATTTGCTTTTCAGTATTGGAAGGCTGGCGTTTCCGAGCTTCGGTGTCATCACTTGTTAAATGAGAATAGTAATTGCACCTATGTTTCTATGTAACAATGCATGTGAAGTTTGGTCCATTGAGATGATACATGAAATTACTGATCATGGTTTTTGTTATCTTATAGATCTTTTCTTTAGATATAAACAATAAAATCAACTTGTCGGAACACATTAGACATCATCAGAAATGTATATTTTTTCTAGTATGTGCTAATTTTTTAACTTTAGTATGTGTCTGTAGCACATATGCATTCATTTTGTGACTTGGCATCTTCATATATCAAATCTTGATCATGTTTACTCCCCCAACCCCTGCCTTCTGCGGATTCCCCGTTGTCTGACAGGGTTCACCTCCCTGTACATCTTGCTTCCATTCTTCTCTTTAAATTATTTATATTTTGGGTTTCTCATTTTGGAGAAACTATGGGACAGTTAACCTTCTGTGTCTGATTTATTACACTTAGCATTAGTTTTTAATGTTAGTTTTTATAGAACTACAGATTATTTGAATAAAAAGCACTGGGAAATAGCACAGAGCTCAGCTGCATTCTCTCTACTACATCCAGACCCTCAGTGTCCCCTCCATTCATTGTTGATCACAGTGGGGAGCAGGGCTCCTGAGCATTTAAGGCACACACATCTGCTAGAGCCCCCTGAGGACTGCCTGCATTCTTGGAAGAAAAGCAGAGCCTTCACTTTGCTTGAACTCCTCCTCCTTGGTGCCTTGTCCTGGAGACAGGAAGTGCTTTGTGTGTATACTTTTCTCATAAGTTTAAAAAACACACAGAGAAAAAGATCTATTAATTTTTTTTCTCCCAATTATATGGAAAATAAAGAGTTTTCAGGTAGAAAGTCATTATAGATAGTATAAATAAAAAGACACCAGTTTCATCCATTAAGTTTGGCAAAATTGTTTTGAAAACTGAAAGAAAATTAAGATTTTACCACTTGATTAAAAGCCTGGCATTCACTGAAGGTTCCTCAAAATGACTGACCTGTATGTTCCAGCAAGGTCAAGAAATTGATCTGTTTTGCCCAGGAAGAATAGTTTGTCCTATGCAGCATTTTAAAGGTAACTTGTGAATACACTACAGATATTTTAAATGAATTCAGTGAACTTAAATGTCATTTAAGTTGCAATGAATAATTTACTCAAATGTGGTTTTCTGAAAGAACAAGATAAAGGATTTTTTTGCCATTTATTTTGCCTGCTTAAATGGAAGAAGTTTTTCTTTAATTAATCAGTAATTAATGAACTTTAAGGAGTGTATGTAGATTTATAACTGGTGACATGTTTTGCGGAGTAGAGGCAGGCTGTACTTTCTTATATAATATACATCCCTAAAATATGTGTGATGCTCCAGTTTTGGAGAGTTCACAGTTAGTACTGTGTTCTTGAATACCACTGCTATCAGCACTACCTCTGCATCACAGGGTTTGTGGGTTCAGTAGGTGGGTGCAAATCTTCACAGCACCAAGGAAGCCAACTAGAGTTCCAGCTGTTCTCTTCTGAAAACCAGACAAGTTACACCATGAACCCCCTGTCTCACAGGAACATCAGTCAGTTCTTCTGGCCCTTGAGCCCAATGCTGAATTTCCTGCAGTCTTCAAGAAGCCTAGACTAGATCCCTGTAGTGTTGTAGAGCATTGAGAAAAGAAAAGTGGGAAGGGGGAGGTGTCCTGTGCTTGCTTCTGTGGCCACTTGGGGGAGGAAGCTCTCCAGCTCATCTCCACAGCCCCTTGCAAGTGACTTCTCTTACTGCTGTTCTGGTAAGCCAGGAGTTGAAGGAGGACTTATAACAAAGGAAGGGTTTGGAGAGAAAAGGAACTGAGCTGGAGGAGAGGACACTGGTAGTGGATGGCGGTAGTGTTGAAGCTCCCCGGAGTCCAAGAAAACTACATCTGACCCCTCATGGAAGAAAAAAAAGCAGATAGAAAACACTATGGACAACTGGGGTGCAAATGGCCAGAAAACATTTTCTTTTTTGACTTCACTGGCTGCTGCGAGTGATCTACATCACAGCTGCACAGGGAAGGCTTCCTCTTGCCTAAATCCCCAGGAGTATAGCTAAATCACCCTCAGTGTGGCATAGAATTCTGCAGTTTGGTCTAGGAAAGAAAGGTCCTTTCGGGTCTGATTTTAATACACAAAAGTGTGTGTTGTGTACAGGTCAGGAATTACCTTTGTAATATGAGTTTATAAAGAGATTATGACTCCCTGAGCACAATTTCTCCTTGACAAATTAAGTACAGTGGGTATTGTTACATGCTTGTACTAATTCCAAAAGTGCAATTTCTATTTGTTGAAATATTACTCAAGTGAAAAAATTATTTAAGGAAATAACCAGATTTAAAGAGTCTCTATGTGTGATTCTATCCAGTATTTCCAGTTGTTTTTGTATGTGTTTTGAATTACCACAAATTGTGTTAAGAAGTCCTGAATATTAGGAATTTACTTTAAATTTTACAGTGTGCCCCTTGCATATTTGACATTGTGGAAATGAGAGGACTATAATATTAAATGTGGTATCTCTAAGCAGTACCCTTTGGCCACATACAAGGTTGCCATGAACTTGTAGAAAGTGTAAAATCATAACCATCTTTTCACAGCCATGTCCAAAAGAGAAATGCCAAGCCAAACGTTGATTTGCTTCCTTTTTTCAAAATTTTATTTCTTTTAACAAAAATTTATTGTGAATATTTGAAACCTGTATGATTATACAATTATATTTCTAACTAAATACTATTTTAATAAAGTCAATTAAGTATAATTTTGAAGTAAATATTTTGACCAGTTGGGGAAAATGAGTAGTTAAATAATTGAACTCATGTAATATAATAGATTGTATAGGATGATACATACAATGTAATAATAGTTATACTACTTCATTTTGCCATGATTTTAAAATTTTTGCTTTATTTGAAGCTGTGTCATTATAGGAAGCAATGCTGAAACACCATTGGCTTTTGGAAATGTAAATCTTTTGGTTACATCCTGCTATTTTCATGCAATAATTTGCCTAAGGTAGAAACAGAAAGTGTACTGTGTTATGATGCCAGTACTAATTGTCATTGAATCATATCCAAATCAAGCTATAATGCTATTTAGAAAGATTGCTTGAGTGTAGGACCAACTAATAGTAGTATATTTTTACAGTTTCTTTTTACCATACACATTCTAATCAGAGATCATAAAACAATGCAACTGTGCAGAAGAGGTCTTTTGGTAGTGCGGGTTGTGGCTTTTGAAATATCCTCTGTTTTATAAAGAATGCTTTAAGTGAAATGACAAAAACAATCTGTGTTTTCATGAGAACTAAAAGGATACTGGTTTTTGATTAGCCTCATGGTAACATAGCTACAGCTAAGCCTTATTTATTGTTTGTCTGTATAAAGTTCATTAAATTACTCCTAAACCTGTTTTAGTTATCAGTAAATATGGCCCACAAGCAGCTAGTGTTGATAGAAGACTTTTTGTACAAAAGTGTTTAATTACTTCTTTCAGTCTGGGCAGAAAGATAGTGAACTTTAGCATAAGAACAATTGAACAAAGTTCTATTTGGTGTGATGCTTTTCTTCTATTGAAAAATGGATTCTCATGATCAATACTGTTGGGAGAAAAGAGAGATAATCTTGCAGAGAAGCGTGATGGAAGGTGATACCATTTGATGGAGCCTGACAACACCATAATCTCAAAGCTACACAGACTAAGCTTAGCTCTATTCATAGACACTCGTAAATACAAATAAAATAAGGAAACACAACTTATGTGATTTTCCATTTTTGGTTAGTCACATCATTGGTTTTGCCCATTATCTTGAGAAATCTGGGTTATTTAATGAAACTTTTACTTGGAATAAAGAATTGTGTGAGAAATGGCAAGGTACATTGTTAAGATGAATAATGTGAGTCAACTTACAGGGACATTTAATACATTCATACTGCATATGCATGCTGGAGTTGGCATCGAATGTGAAGTGGTGAAAAATGATCCACACCTGCCTATCTCCTTGATGGTTATTGTATAGTTACATCCATGCTGGGTATTGAGTCTTTCTGGGGGTGTTAGGGCATGTGGTCTCTTGTAACTGGATTCAGATATGCAATCACATATTTGACATATTAACCCCAGACTGATGCCACAATTCAAGTGGGCAAAAGAGCCTTCTAAAGGATAAATGTTATCAGGAGCATGTTCAAAGTCTGGTAGGGAGTATGTCACTTAGGAGTGGAGCAAAAATAGTGGGTGGGAAGGGAATTGAGAGCTTCTGAGGGGAATGGCAGTTTTTGTACAGGATCTGGATATATTTCCTAGTGCCTAGGCACCATAGGCCTGTGACACACTAGTTGAAAAAAAGATTATTTTGGCTGTTAGATTCTAGGGCTATACTTGCAGACTTGACAGCTGGGTGCTGGAAGGTGAGGATGTTTGCTTACTGGCTTGAGGGAAACATGGAGAATAGAAGAGGCATCAGATTCCCATGAGTGATAGAAGCCAAGTGTTCTGGTTGTGACTGCCCAGAAAGAGTGAGTAACAGCTTTAGTACCTGATGTGAAAAGACAGTGAGGCAGCTAGCAGGGAGGCCGTGGTTTTCTTCTGTGGTTTGGCTTAACCTTCTCTGTAAACCCCATTTTTTTTTCTGAGGGCATTCGAAAAGACAAAGTAGAAATGCTAATATATGGTGGCTGCCAGTTCAGTAGGTGTGGAAATTTAACCTAGCACTTTCAAATTAATATTGGTTAAAAACTAAAGGTACTTATTGACCTGTTCTTGGTTCCTTACGTATTTTTAAATTGTTTCTTTGAAATCTCCATAAACTTGATGTAGATTACAGAGTATTTTTTAATATCATTGGCTTTCTAGTCCTGTTCTTGATTTTTAGATTACATCAGAGATACCTGGAGCCTGGAAAACTATCCTAGAACTCAAATTAAATTTGCCACAGCCTTTAGAAAAGTATATTAGTCACACAAAATAGTAAGAGCCAAAGATTTCTAATTAGCAGTAATGGTCAAATAAATTTATTTAGGGAAATGGTTAGTAGATTATAATAGTTTTTAGAGGAAATTATAATAACTGTGGTAGTTCCTTAGGAAGACTAATCATGTATATCTTCATTAGTGAACAGAAATCTCAACTTGAGCCAACTGTGACAAGGGTGTTAGAAATGTTCAAGACCGAAAATCCATGTTATGGTTGAATATTTATGATATGTTTTATTCTTCTCTGGTCCTGTGTTTTAGAATGTGCCAATTCAAAAAGGTAAATGAAATGTTGGCTTGGGAAGGGTGGAATTAGCTGAGTGGGATCCTATAAGAGATGATCATCCAAGAGTAACAAGTGACTTTAATTTGCAGAGTTCAAAGACCATATGTACGGCATTAGTATGGGCATCTGGTGGGTATGGAGTTAGATATACCAACCAGACAGCCTGAGACCCGAGGACCACTCTCAGATTGCTGTGCAGGTACTTCCTGTCCTGTTACTCCTTTCCTACATTCTCCATGTGCACCATGGCCTACAGATCCTCTGTCTTTTGGTCTTTGCAGTTTGGAAAGTTAAAATGCTTAATAGAATCCAGGAGACCTAGCCTATGTAGACTTACTGACCAGCTAATATGAAGTCCGAAAAGTCAGTTCCTCAGTGGCCCTCAGTTTTCTCATCTTTTATTAGAAGAGGTTGTGTCTAGACTATGTCTCCTGTTCCCTACCCCCAACATTGTGACTCTGAGTATGTGAGTCTGTGAGAAAATCCTATTGGATCCACCTCTGTACCTGCATGATTATATGTCTCACTTAAACACTTCCTGGGTCTCTTCCATTATCCATCAAGGTCTTTTGGTATCATTTTATCTTTGAATCAACACTGACCTTTTGATTACTGTATCGTCTGAGACAGAAAAAGAAGAAAGCAGCTATGATTTTGTTTGTTTACTTTTTTGTGTCTTCAGTTTTAACCTTCAAAGCCAGAAAATCTTTGGTGAAGAATAAGTCAGTTTGATTTTTAAAAAAATGTGAAAATTTCTCAATATAGATGATGCAAGATTCTCACAGTGCTTAATAATTTCTCCATTTAAAGCCATTTCTAGGTAAATTTTTCTTTTATGGTTAAAAAATACATAAGAATGAATAAAATAGTACAGTTAGAAAACCATTGCAGTCTCAACCATCATAATTAATGAGTTTAGTGGGGCTATATTAGTAGAGGAAATTTTTTATGAGAAGAAATATTTTTGCCATATTTCAAAAACTTTTAATTAATGCAATATATTTCAAATACTGATGATAATTTTAATTTTGAAAACTGCTTCCATTCCATCACCAAACCTCGCTGGGCCTCCATCTTCTCATCTGTAAACAGAAGATGCTGAAATAGCTAATATCTTTCCAGCTTGCAAATGTTATGATTTGATGTTGCTTCTTATTTATTGTACACAGTGAGAAGAACTATTTTAGCAGCCATGCACAATAGAAAACCTAATGATAATGGCCTCAGCAGAGGTATAATTAGGGCTTTCAGGTATAAATTCAGTTTATGCTAAGGTGTTTCTCATGGGCTTCCATTGGATAGTGGTTTTAGAGTTATTACTAGGCTTGTGTCAATTCCAAAATAACTTTATTTATAGTTCTGGTGTTTTGCTTTCCAGTACTCATATTAATTAGTAAGTTCTTTGTGTACAAAGAAGTCGGTATGAGAATATTTTAAAAGAGGAAAAAGCTAAAGGTGTTTTGCATAGACATACAATTGTACTGCCAGAAAGGATCCTGGAAATTTTATGCAGCCTTATTCAGACAGTAAAAATATGAAAACCAAGGCAGTACATGGACCTGCACCTTTAACTGGAGATTTGTATGAAGAATTGTTCAGCAAAAGGAGCATTTTTGTATTAAAGTAATAAAAACTCTTATTTCTAAGATAAAAGTTGTCCCCATTATTCTGCAGATAAGATGAAGAGAAATAAGCAGCAAATCTGAAAACAATTTTGAAAATTGTGTGGACTGATATTTTCCAAATTATTTCTATGAATATTAAGTTTGCGAGACCAATTGCTTGTAAATGAGCGTTATAGTGAAATACATTTGGGAAATACTGGTTTTAACAAAGTTAACTCATATTTTACCTACGGAATTTTTAGGAGCCTTAATATTCTAGTGTGTGACACTTACTATTAATCTCCAAGAGTAGCATATAGGTCATGATTGATTTTTAAATAAATAAATTAACTAGGATCCTTTTAAGAATTTTAATACATTTTGACATATAATTTAGTTTATATTTAATATGATAATTTCATATTTGATTTTCATATTTTTAATTTAATAAAAAGATTATGAATGTCAAGTCCTTGTTTATGCTATGATAGAAAATATACAGCTTAAAAATTTATGGTTTCTTGCATAACTCTATACATGTCTATATGAAAACACTGTATTTGCAATATATTTTAAGTGAATGACTTGGGCAAATAGAAGAATTTCTGCAGGGTGTTGCAGGTGGCTACCAGAGGTATGTGTTCAGTTTTTGTTTCTAGGTCCATTTTTAATGATCATTTTAAACCTGCACCTCACTTTCTCACTTGACTACTTGACAGTCTTACCCTCTAGAAGTGAAAGTGACTCAACCTGAACTGGTCACCTGCTGTGCGCTTTCCTCCCCTGCCCCTCTAAACTTCTAAGCCCCAACGTGGGTCCTCAGGCAGCTTGCTGTGTCTCTATGAGTGGCCTTGTGGCAGGGCTGTCACTGATCTGGAGCCTTTTTTTTTAATCTTTGAAGTCAAGTTAAAATTTAATCTCACAAAGTCTCCTAAAATGTATACAGGTTGAGTGTCAGTGATGTGACAGTTGACTGTCCAAAGTATTCTAATACTCTAATATTGGAAAATGAGAGCGGCCTGACATTAGGCCACAAGTGGTAATGTTTAATGCATCAGAATAAACATATTATCTTCTATGCTCAAATTTATGAAAATGTTCTGTGAAATTGCATTTAGGCATTGACTGTGTGTGTGAATCAAGTTTAATGTTTATACTGGGACCCAAGTTCTTGATATCTAATTACGTGTACATGTGAGTATGTTCTAAAGACTACTTTTACATTGAACAATTTATGTAAAGAATGCTGTTTAGGCCATGTTTAGGCCACTGTGGGGAGATCCAGACACCAACTTTTTCCTGTGAGTTGGCACCATTTGTAGACTGTGGGGGGAGAGAACAACAAGCCACGCCCACTCTGTGAGCTGGTGCCATACATGGGCCACTGGTGGGAGAACTAGATGCCAGCCACTTCTATTGCATGGGCTAGGAGACAAGAAGAGCCAAGGTCTGCACCCCTTACCCCCATGAGCAACCAGCCTATCCAGAGAAACACAGGCAGCGGTGATAGCTATTGAGGTAAAATACAACTTAATGCTTATAGTGTTTAGTGCTTCATTGACTTTGCAGGCCTAAAGCTGGTAGTCTGATCATCTGTTCAGAGGATATCAGTATGCAATATAGCATCTATGGGACATCTCCTTCTGAAGGTGGTAGCTGTTGTTAATTCCCTATTATCTTGTTTTGAACTCCTGTATCATTTTCATTGTTTTGTTGGGTTGGGTTTTTATTATTTTTTGTCTTGTTTGATTTTGTTATATCCAATAGCATGGGCAGCTATTTCAAAGACAATGGGATATATTATGGTAGCCATTTTGGATTTATTATTTTCTTGTTTTGAAGTCCTTTATTGCATTCATTGTTTTGTTTTTATTGACTCTATTCTGTTCTATTTTGTTTGATTTTTACTGTCTGAAGTTATGGGCAGCTATCTTGAAGACAAGAAGATGCATTATGGTAACCATTGTTGATTTACTATTATCTTGCTTTGAAGTCCTATATCACTTACACTGTTTTGTTTTGATTGGCTATATTCTGTTTTATTTTGCTTGGTTTTATTCTCTTTAAAATACAAATTATAAGAAAAAAAAGAGTGCTATTTATATTTTTTGCTGTTGCCTGCCTTTTTTTTTTTGCTCTTTAGTTATATACTGAGCTTCTCATATAAGAGAAACCATGTGGTATTTAATCTTGTGTGTCTGATTTATTTCACTTAACATTATTGTTATACTATTGCAGTGTGTCACAAACTATGGCAATTGAGATATTACTAGGTGATCTAGTCTTTAGAGAATAGTGTCATGTAGCCACCGAGTCATTGACCAAAATGTTGTTATGCAAAGTGACTAGACTACTGCTTTCATTAATTATAAATTGTTAGCTTGGAAGATGAGATTTTTTTGCTGTGATGTAATTTAAAAACTGGAAATCAACCCTGACAAAATTAAAGAAAAGCAAATGCTTTTCTTGTATGTATTAGGATGATCATATGATTTAAAAAGTGACAGTTTTGAAGAGTGTACTGTTTATCTGTTTATTTTAATCTTTTCCTGATACCAAAAATGTTTTTGTTTTTCTTTAATGTATTGTCAGCCAGCAGATCTTTAAAGATGTCATCAAAGATAAGATTTAGAAAAATTTTTAGATCATCTTGCAGAAAAATATTCCATTATTATATTGCTCCTACTGTGTTCTTATTACTGCCCCACCAAATAAGGATTATTCTTTATCAATAAGCCACAATTATGTGGCTGCAGTGGAGAGAAATAGAAGTGATTTTTTTTTGCTGGGATTTATCCATTATTCTTTATCTATGATCATGTATCTATTGTTGAGATGCTTTTAAAATCTGATCCATGAGGTCAGTGCAAAGCCTGAGTTGAACAGATGAAAGTACTGGATCTCTTCTGCCAGAGCTACCCATGAATTTGTTCTCTAATTAAATATTAGTCAGTATTTTGGGAACACTTCTTTAGTGAGACAACTTTTTGCTAATAATGAATCATAGAGGTCAAAGAAGACAGTTGGAGTAGCTTGTAAAACAATATGGTGCTAGTAAAAGAAAATTTAGAAAAAATAATTTCAATCTGAATTTAAAATTAGACTTTGCAATTGATAAAAATGTTTAAAATAATTTTCTTTTTTATAGAAATCGAAGGAAGTTTCATATATTAAATAGCCTGTCAAGCCCCAGTTTATTTTAGGTAAGAAGAAAAAAGAGAAGTTGAAAGTGTGTTATGTTAGTCACTTATGTGATTTCTTTTATGACTCCCTGAAAACCTTGAAACAATCATTGGTTTATTGAAAGGTTAAAGAGTGAAGACATTCGTGGTTTATACAAAATCTTCTTTGACATGAAAATAAAAAGCTGAATTATTTTAATCGTAAGTTGTGCTACAATGTTTTTGCACTGATTATAATGCTATTATTAATTATGCCACTAATTATAATCATGTTAACTGATCTTACAACTTTAAAGTTTTTTTTCACATTTTGAATACATTTCTAAACCATTTATTTCAGTAAGTTGAAGAATGTTAAGGTTCTATTTCATCACCTGAATGAAGATTTTATAATTTTTCTCTCTGTTTGAAATAATGTCTCATGGTTTTGTTGACGTTTTGTGTCACTGATAACCTGGCAGGATTTGTTTAATAAATGTGCTCAAATCGGGCTGGGATTAAAAGACAGAAATGCTGCATATACTTCTGGGGAATTTTTTACAAACCAAATCATGATTGATCACTACAAAGAGCTAGACTGAGGCTCGTGTTGTCAGAAGTCATTAGGGATGCAGATTATGTAATTAAGGTGTTTATGCTGATCAAACTAACTAGATCACAAAATGATCTATATGAGGATGAAAAATGATTGAAGTTAATTTAAAAGTTATTCATATACTCAAGCTAAGAGTTTTGTAAAATATAGAAATGTCCATGAAAATTATATACACAAATAGTAAGCATTTAAAAACCTACTACTTAATAGTGTAAGTTTTTATTTTGTCACTTTCATTTCTTTTGAAAACTATGATTTTCAACATACTGAAATTCTAGATGTCTTTTTACAGTGTTTCTCTTAAACTCAATATGTTAACATTGCCTTACATTTAAAAAAGGTTTTTTATTTTGAAATAATTTTAGGTTGATATAAAAGTTGTGAAGTAGATGCATTTTCAGTAGACATACACTCTAATAACATTCCTCTAATAACTTTTATAGAGCCAGAATACAATGATCAATCCCAGAAATGAAGTCAAACTGACATTATTGGATTTTACTGGACACTGCATGCACATATACTCATTGTGTGTGTTTGTATGTAATTGTTTTTTTCTTTTTTAGTTTAGGATATACACTTAATTTTTTTTTAAGGTTTGGAAAACCAGGAAATTTTTCCAATGAAATTATTGCAATGTACTTTGAAACTGCTTAGAATTCATATTTGACAGGTAAGCATAACATGTGCCTAAAGTTTTAAGTTCTATAAAGAAATCAAAGAACTTTGGACTAAAATCTTTCCTTCTAAAATCCAGAAAGCAGCAAGGCCTGTATTTTGTGGTTTTTTTTTTTCCCTGATACAGATCTATTTTCAGGCTGTAAATAATAATAGTCTAGTTCTCATAAAAACTCATGGTCAGTGTTATTAATAAAGTATAGTCAGTTTTGGCTTTTTCTGAACTGGCATTGAATTGTATGGTCTAAGATGTGTTTGGTCACATCTTAAATATTACTAAAATTGGTCATTGCTGTTTGAAGTTTCCCTTTAGTGAGACTCAGCCCAGCTCCCTGCTTTCTAGTTTTGCCTTGTGGAAAAGGCAATGCAAAGCAGCGCTGGCACAGAAGTCCGTTACCTTTGCATGACCATGGAGTCCTTGGGAGCAGGCCTGCCAGCCCGGCTGCAGAAGCAGTGCTATATTCCTGGCCCTGCGGTTTGCTGAACAGTGAACTCCAGAATTGAAGCTGCACTGTCATAGTGAGGATACAACTGCGTTGTAAGTGCAGTACGGGACAGGACAGTTTGAATGATCTTCTTAGTGGTTAACTCTGTTTCATTAAACAGCTTTATTTTTTAACTTGTGGGTTTATATTTGGAGAATGCAAATTTGAAAATTAACACTTCCTTTTTGATACCCTGTTTTGTTCTATAAATTTTTTTAAATTGGTAAAGTTTAATTAGTCCATTTCAAGGATTATGAGGAAAACAATTTTCCTGTTTAACTGAGGTAAGGACCCCTTACAACTTTAGAAGTACTGAAAATGCAATCTTACCTCTCCCATTTACCATCAGTGGCATTTTGGGGAAGTAGTTACCCTTTTTGATCCTATTTTCTTATCCCATAAAATAGGTTGAAAACTTTTTGAAAAGATTGTAGTAAGAATTAACTCGAGTGTTTTAGTTAAGTTATAAAAACAATCAAGTGATTACATATACTTAGCATGTTGTCAGGAAATTACAATTATTAAAATTAAGATAAAATACAGAAATAGTTTAAAGAAATTTTAGGAACAATAAATGATATGGAGATTTAGAGTCCAAGCTTTAGAAAAAAAATTATGTTTCTAGAAGAACAATTTTCATGTCAATTTCATTATTTCTGTAAATTAATTGTAATCATTTATTTGAATATCATTCCATTAATTGTAATTATATATATTTGAATATCATTCCATTATTAACTTAATGACATTAACATTGTGTGGGAGTGCTATGGTTCTCAAATAGTTGTGTGATTTGTAAAACATCACCAAAAAAAATGTTTAGGTGTTATTGATTATATGCTAAGAGTGACAATATTGAAAGCCAGAGACTTAAGGTGACTTTTTTGAGTCTTATACCAGTTTCATAGATGATTTGTGTACCATGATATCCTTCAATATTTGTTACAAAATCCCTGATTTCTTTAAGCACCAGAATTGGCACTTTGAAGACTGAGACTGAAAACTGAGATTGTGTTTTTTTCATGTAGAAATATAATGAAAATGAAATTACAGATAAAGATAAAATTATGATTATAGCCTCTTCTCCAGGAACAGGCCAGTTCTCAGCATCTACTTAGTGTTTAAGTACACATCAGTGAACATTAGCACACTATTGAAAATATAGGTTGAAATAAGAGGCTGTAATCAGAAAGAATTAGGATTCTAGACATTTAAATTACTCTTCAAGAAAGCAGCAGTCTAATATGAAAAAAGCTTTTGTATACAAAAGGCTCTCTAAATATAGCTATTATTTTAACCAATTGTAATAATATAAAAATGAAATCAGTTCAGATCTATTATAAAATATTTTTGAATTGTGGTTAATACAGACATTAAAGCCCAAGTGTAAATAATTCAGAAATCTAGAATTACATATTCACAAAATGAACTGATGATACACATAACTGTTTTAGAATTCCAATACAGTCTGTATGAAGAAAATGAACTGGTTCTTCCCAAGAGAATAAAGGAATAGTAATTTCAATATTCCTGTGAATGTAAGTATGTGAAGATGGAGTTAAAATGGAAGCTCTTAGAAGGACTTTAAATGTATCCCCTGTGATGGTGACTTTATAATGGATGTCTGATTCTCCTGATTAAGGTAGCAGTCTTAGGGATTTGTATTTTGTCAGAATTTACTGAACTCTAATTAAAATTATTCTTTTTATTGTCTATGAATTATAGCCGTAAAGTAGGTTGAATAAAACATTAGCTCGAGTTGAAGTATGGCCCTATATTGATGACAGACACTCTGTTTTCCAAATTATTTTTCTTCCCTCAGTCTTCAGATTCCCTAGTGACTAGAAATGTAGCTCTTGGGAAATAAAAGTAATAAATTCTTAGTGAAAGAATGATGAAATATTTACTGGCAAAATATTGAGAATAATAATACGACAAATTTTGGATATCTATGGAAATCGCAAGCTCTACATAAAGTCCTGTGTTTTGTACATAATTCACATATTTAAAAAAAAGTACCAGAAAGTTAGTGTGCGCTTACTAATGGAATAAGCTGTAGTACTCATGTTTAATTAATTAGGTTTTTATTCAATTTTCATGTTATTTTAAAAGTAGAGTTTATAAACTTCTAATGTTAACAATTTTAGTGGCAATAAAATAACATGATACATGAAAAGCAGAAAAAGGGGCTGGGGATATAGCTCAGCCACACAAGTACCTGCCCAGAAGAGGAAGAAGGAGAAGGGGAGGAGGAGAGGGAGGAAGAGAAGGAGGAGGAGGAAGAAGATGAAGAAGAGGAAGAGGAAGAAGAGGAAGAGGAGGAGGAGGAGGAGGAAGAGGAAGAAGAAGAAGAAGAAGAAGAAGAAGAAGAAGAAGAAGAAGAAGAAGAAGAAGAAGAAGAAGAAAGAAGAAGAAAGAAGAAGAAAAGAAGAAGAAACAATGAAGACACTGCCTCAATTTTGATAAATTAACATGAACTTGTGACCATGCAGAGACATGTTCTAATTCTGTCATTCCAGCATCAGGATATGTGAAAAGAAACAATTGTATCTTCACACCACCAGCTCTCACATGCATCCTTTTGTGCCAAGATTCTGTGTTTTAATATCAATCACAAGACAGAGAAACAGGTCTTCATATAGAAATTCTGATTGGGATCTCAGGCAGTGACCATTCAAAATGCACTGATAACTTTCTATTATTGCTCCAAAGCAAGAAGACTTTTGTAAAAAAAGACCAGGCCTAGTCCAACATGGACAAAGAACTCAGTAAAGGGAGCTATCCAGAGCCATGAGATGGAAATATAAGCAATTGAAATAAGAATGCTGTAAAAAGAGAATGTTTCCCAGATTAAATATCAGAGAACAGCAAAATTCAAATGTGCAGTGAGATAGTTGTGATATAAAAGAAGGGGGGCCATGATGGGGGCACTTGATTTTATGACAGTTGAGTAGGATAGGATGCCTGTGTGCACACATTATATATATTTTCTTTGCTTCAGCATTTAAGCAAATTACCTATAGTTTTACTAATAAAATGGAAGTATGTGCCTAAAAGTAGCAAATGCAAATATTTAAACTCATTGTTTTTTTTTTGTATATGCAGTGTTGTATGTGTGTGTGCCTATGTGTAACCTGAATCTATAAGAAAAAGTGAAGAGAATTAATTTTTGATTCAGCCAGACATTCTTTACAAAGGCAGACATTCTGTCTAGAACGGAATAGAGCATGGCAGTATATTCCTGATTACCAAACAATTCCAGCACATTTTTACCAAGTAGGAAGATAGTCTATCCATCAATCACCTTTCACTAATCTCCACTGATACACATTAATTAGCATCATGCTTTGGAATGATAACTTAGCCAAATGTTGCAAAAGTGCAAATTGCTTGAACTTTCACTGTCTAGTAGATACAAGGGTGAGGGACTGTTTCAATAATTTAAAGTTACAGAAATTTTAAATCATCATAAATCATTTGATAATTATATAAGGATGATGAGTTTGATAGTTTTTACCATTCTAAAATTTATGAAGACATCTTTTCTGGAAATGACTGGAGAAGACCACGTTAAAAAGTCCAAAACTTCCACAAATCAAGACACTTGAGACTATGCAAAGAGGCACTTGGCATCAAGCCAAATCTAGCAATGACTTCTTGTAATTGGGGATATCACACTATTTTTAAATCAGACAAAATTATTGTCATTCTAGGAAGTTGCTAAACTAAGTATATACTTAAAAGATTCTCAAGAAGTTATATGACTGAAAATAGATAAATGCACACGTGCTAAAGTTATTGAAAGGATTCCGTAGCCTACTGAATGTTGGAAGAGGCTCTCTCACATTTCTTGAGCTTGTCCTCTCTGTGAAGCTCACTGTTTCCCGTTACTCTGTCCAGTATATACTTGGTCATCTGAATTTTGGTTCCTCAGCTTAGAGTCCACTAACCTCTCTCGCTTTCTCTCTCTATTTCATGACCTGGCTACACATTCAAACGAGTGAACTGGGAGTAGTGACTTTTTCATTAGTTTTCTAACAGAGAATTCTGCTCTTTGATGGCTGATATTCAGTGTTTTGAAAACTTGCTTTTAGATCTTTGTCATTTTATTTTCAAGTGGGAAGTTAAATGCAGTTCCTGTTAGTTGTTCTTGTCACAAGCAAGAGCACACATGCCCATTACTACTTTGTGTGACAAAATAGGAAATGTACCTAGAGTTTTCTTTCTGCTAATATGGAAACAGACCCAAGATAAAACATTTGCCCATTTGCTTGAATTGCGAGGTAAGTGATGGCTTTTTTTTTCATGGAATGCAATTTTTATTTGAAAGAACAACTGACAGACAAATAATGACTTTTCATACTTGGATATTTGGCAAATGTTAAGTTTAAAATGAAAGCAGTGATCTTGTCACTTCAAAAGAAAACAACTGACAGTATTTGATGCCAGTGATAAATTTGAAACTTTCAAATGACAATTGGAATTTTAGAAAGCTTGTGACATATATTGGGAGCTAAGGGATTCCCAGTACTTTTAGAGTCTTATGAGAAGGATGTAGAGTAACAAGTACATTTATATATCATTAAATGAAACATGTTAACATTGAGAATCAATAGTTCAGTGAGTTTGTATTTTTCCATGACCAATGTTAGACATTCATACAAAAATAAAGACCAAAGACAAAATATGCCATTCAGTGTAAGAGCATATGATGTGACAGATATAATAACATTCGCTGATCTGGTTTCAGATTTCACCTTATAAGGAAGTTTTAAATGACTACCATTTGTCAAGTTTTGGTGTTAACAGTCAGGAAGAATGTCCAAAATTATTGGAAAAATCAATTCAAATATTCCTTACTTGTAACTACATACCAATGTAAGACTGAATTTTCTTTAATACTTTAATCAGAAGAACATATTTGTCATGTTAAGAAATAAGATAAGGATCTAGTCTTCTTCCTTCAAGCCAGATTTTAAATGTATTGTGCAGAAATGTAAAATGCTACTTCTATTTTCCCTAATATTTTTGAAAAACACAGTTATCTACTAAAATGTGTTGTCTATTTTAACATACAATGTGCTTATTATTTTTATTTTAGAATATGTAAATTAGTTTAAAAATCTTTCAACTTTTTCTGTCATTAAAAATATAAACAACATTTAAAAAACAGGATTATCAATGTATTTTAGAATTATAAAGAGATTCAGAGATGAAAATATTTTTAGATTGCTACCCTGGTGTTCTATATAGATAGAGCTGAACCTTTTAAAGCACAGGGTGCATTCTCGAGGCTGTCAAAGCTCTGATAGAGTACTCTGAACTCATCTATGTGTGAGAATGCTGTAGTAAGAGAAATACTGTTTGACCCATTCTTGGATAGGTTAAAATAAAACACAGTTTCCCCAAATGACACAGCTAGTAAGCAGAAAAATCAGAATTTGAACATAGGCAATCAGAACTATTAAATACTATTCTGTATTTTTCTGCTGTATGTTTTTTATGTATTACAGCAGTTTCAATATTTAAAAGAACTTTCATTAGAAAGATTTTATACCAAATATTTGCTATGGTTTTATTATGTAATCAGGTTTAAACAGTGGGAGTAATTCAACTTGAGGAATTCACAATTCATATTTTGGTATATGTGATGAGTAAATATTGAAGTATTGATGTTTAAGGGAATTTTAAGTATTTATGGGAGTTTTAACACTAACATGCTGAATATCAACGAACGTGTAAGAAGTAGTGAGTGTAGCTGTTTGTACACAATAACTGAAACACTGGTAATGAGGACTGTGAGGATGCCAGACATGTATGTAAAAGTTACGGCTCTTGTCTCACTGCCTTGAGCTGTGCCTGAATTAGTTGTGAATAAACTTGCAGTCTGTGTACCAGTATTTGGTGGTGCCGGAATGTAATATAGGCAAATACAGATGCTTTCTCTAGCAATCAGAAGTAACTGTCATTTTGTTTATATTTTTAGTTAAGACTTACAAGCCTTATTTACCTCTTAATTTGGACTCACTTATAAACTAAGACACAGAGAAATTAGATGAAAAGGATTTCAAAGAAAGAGCTTAATGAGTTCCTTACCCTTAAGAGATTCATAAAGAAGTATTTACAGTTGCAATACAATGATGCCTGTAACTCCATTCCAAATGGTAGGAAAAGTGAAACAAAATAACAAACTAGATTCTACTCATTTTAAGTATGGTACAAAGAAAAAGAAAAAAGTATCTATGCTGAAATTCTACCATTGCTAAATCTATATAGATGGTATGAAAGGAGTCATATATTTTAAATCTCACTTGTTACCATATTTGAAAATTTACTGTGTGTTCAGAGTCAGCATGAGACAAAGGGAACTTCCTTTTTAAAGGTTTCTTTCTTTTTCTTTTTTTCCCAAAGCTTACAAAATTTATTTTGGGAGAGCCTTGAATGCAGTTTTCTATAATGTGTTTGCTTATATTTACAGCTCAATGTGATGGGTGTGATACTTACACTAAGTAGGTCTGAACATATATAATGTTTTCTTGTTGCACATTCTTTCATTGATTCCAAATTTAGAGTCAATACATTTGAGCAGGGGCTCAGATTTCCTTGGTTTTGACACTGTCTTTTGATCAAACTATTTAAACTCTCTGTGCCAGTTTCTTAATCCCCCAAACTGTGATAAATAGACCTTCCCTTGGATGGACCACGTGTGAATTCTCTTGTGAGTATATAGAAAAGTCTTAGAACTCTACATGAGCAGCCTTCAAATCATACTAGTTATTTTTTGTTAAAAAGCCAAATAGTGTTGGGCCGTCACTAACTCACATAAGGTAGTTAAAAGCCTTATAAATAGAACCAGATTTTGTACTCCTTTAGCTCAGAATTTTTTTCCATTCGTTTTTATTGTTAATGCAGATTAGTGCTTTTCATTTAGGCTAATTTATACAATTATATAACATATTTGATCATCCCTCCCCCATTGCCACCTGCCCCTTCCTTCTCCCTAGTTTCACATTTTTTTTCCTAGGGGATGTTTCAATGCATGTAAAATATTTTATTCATGCCCATCTCCCTTATTAGTTGTCCTTATACTTCCTTCTCTCCCCTGGATTCCCTTTATATTGTCTAATAACGATCTCTCTTGTACTCTCTTGGCACTTTTTCTTTTGAATGAAAACATGCAATGTTTCTTTCTGGCTTATTTCACTTAGCCAGATGATCTCCAGATCCATTCATTTTCCTGTAAGTGACAGAATTTCATTCTTTATGGTGGAGTAATACTTCATTGTGTACATTTCACATTTAGTTCAGAATTTCTATTAAGTGTAACTGTACTTTGTGCAATTTCGGCTCAAATTTTCAATGAATTGTACCTTCCATTTTCAGTGGCTTATGGCTGGATGGTTTCACAATTGGCGTAATTGTAACTTTCAATTTATTTGTTAGTCTTATAGAAACATTAAACAGACAGATCACTACAGACTTGACTTATCTTCATACTGAAGGCAGGATTTGGTCCATTTATATTCCATTATTATGTAAGGAAGTTTTATTGAATTTCTTGGGTTCCTAGCATCTGATCGATTCATTTGAGGGGGTCTTGTATTTTCTACCTAGAGATGCTAGGTGCTTTATGTTCATTTTCTTATTTAATCCATACTGTAAACCTATTTAACCATGTGATACCTAGATCAGTTAGGAGGAAAACTGCTTTCCAAACAGTCAAGGAGTATGTCCAACATTGCACAGCAAGTAGGTGGCAAATCTGAGGCCTGAGGCCAACCTGATCATCGTATCCATTCCAACCTTTTAGCATCTTTACTCTTATTATAAAGAAAAAATTTAAATAGTTAAATATATCTGCAAGCCATTTAGATCCTGTGATTCTGCAACATTTATGACAGAAGCATGGGATGAACAGTCTTGTGAATAATGGAAAGTGGGAACTGACCCTTTATCTGTCCTATTAGTAGCTAAACTGGTCAGATTCTTAAACCCCTGTGGTCACTTCCTCATCTGAGAACAAAAGTAGACAATCTCCATATTTGTGGATAGCCAGGAAGTGACGATGAAAGAATCTTACATAGAACATGGCATGAAGTGAGTTTTAGCATACAACATTGCGCTTCTCATTAACTCATAAACTACATTTTTTGAATCTTCGGTGCTACCCATTTTCATTACAATGTTCCTAACACAGCCATTTGTTCTCAAGATTCCTGAAAGCTGTGGTTCTAGGTTGGACCTTTGCTGGTAGATGGCAAAGCATTTTAGGTAATCCTAGAAAGATGTAAAATTCATTTGGGACAGACAAGTCCCCTTGGGCTGGCTCACGGCTGGGCACAGAGGCCTCCCACAGACACAAGCCTGCGTTTCTGTCAGGCTCATTGTAAAGCCGTACTGTGGCTGCCTTATTCTGCAGTCAGGTGTTCGTCTCAAGTATTTTCTTTCTTTCTTTCTTTCTTTCTTTCTTTCTTTCTTTCTTTCTTTCTTTCTTTTTAAATTTTTTTTTATTTTTAAAACAAGGTCTACTAAGTTTTATTAATGAGAAATTTTGCATGGTTTATTTCTCACCAGTCTGTTACGACTGCTTCTAGCAATGTCAGAATCACCGGAATCCAGGATCGCCAGGGTGCATGCTCTAACATTTTCCACATGCAGTGCCTGGTTCAGTGTTACGGCTGCCATAGTAGTGGACACCAGTTTTGGCCAGCGTGGCATAGTACTCTTATTTCTGATTGCCTCAAAGCTGGTGGTGGTTGGGAAGGACACACAATTTTTCTTTGCCCTCTCTAATCATCCTCAGTGTCTGCTTGTCCCCCAGCCTGTACTTTCCATTTTTCATATCAGTTCGGAGCCTAGAGTTGATGGGCTCAGAGATTTTCTTCATCTTCTTTGGGGCCACCATTTTCCTGCTCCAGGTGCAAATGGCTCTTGCCCAAGTGCAGCTGCCCCAATGGCCTGGACTGAGAAAGGGTGAAGTATTTCCTTTGTGATGACTATTGTCATTACGGTAATTCACTTGATTGGCAGCTTACTGTTTTCTATTACTGGATTCTTCACTAATGCTGATGAGTATTCCCTATCTGGACAAATACATCTTAAATGAAACTTCTCTTGGAAGATTAATGATACTCCATTTTGTTTATATGGGAATTATTTAAAAATAAGAATGCCTTGTGTTTTGTTTACTTCAGAAAGCTAACCTTATCAGGTGTTTTCTTGGGGGGAGTCTTTTTGAGACAAGGTCTCACTATTCAGTTCAGGCTGGCCTTGAGTTCATTTTGTAGCCCAGGCTGGTTTTACAGTGATCCTCCTGCCTCAGCCTTCCTAGTGCTGGGATTACAAGTATGTTCCAGCATTCCCAGTTTAATGTTACTACTTTTGAAAATGTTAAACCTTTTGTGTTATTAAAAGTTAAGGTATTAGTAATCATGTGGTAGTACTGGTTAGATGCAGTAACAAGGAGTCCTAAAATATTCAGCTCAGTTACATTTGATGATCATTAATTTATTTGCATTCAGATTAAATTAATTTCTTGGGGTAGTTTTGAACTGAAATGAGATTGAATAGAATTCATTAACTGAAAGGTCACTGGGTTATTCTGGGTAGTACCAAGAATTGAGATCATTCTTTTTGTGTTTCTGAAGGCAGGAGAAAGTGGTATGAGGTATGATGAAAACTTACTTAATGAATCAGAAAAGAGCTCAAGGTATACATAGTTCTATAAATAAAATTGATGACCTGTAAAATAAAATGACTTGAGATTAATATGGTTTCATAAATCCCAAGTATGGAAGCGTTATATCTAAAACTATATGAATAAAATACTGACTTCTGAACAATAAGAGTCCTTAAAAGAGGATGGATATGCCATCTAATTTTAAAAAGTCACATGGGTGATACTAGAGATACTATGGCACACTTAACTTATATATCTTCTTTAACAGAACACTTAATGTAAGACACTCATATACATTGTGTAACAATGAATATTTGGCTTGTATCAGTGAAGACTCAGCCTTTGCACTGGGCTTCTGGTATGTAATGTATATCATAGCTGATGAGGTGTCTTTGTTTAGGGTGAGGCTGCCTATACTGGATCTTAGGGAAGCCCGATTGTCTTTGAGAAGGGGCTATTTCAGAATCTCAACATGTGTGGTGATGATGTTAGATCTCTTGGTGTCAATTGAACTGGTCTGAATTCAACTGCACAGGAATCAAGAGTGTCTACAGGGTAACCTATTTAGTACCCTTCCTGTTTCTTGGGAGTTACTCCTGTTCCCCATTCCCCTTTCCTATCTCCAATAAATTTTCCTACTCTTTAAAAAAACCCAAACTGTCTGTGCAATGAAGCCTCAGTAAAAACTCTAGACAGACACCTGGGCAACCTACCTTGTTGACAGTATTCTGTGTGTATTGTTTGGTGGTGATGAGGCTGACATGTTGAGTTGATTGGCTTTGGGACCTTCCCGGGGGACTGGTGGAGCACACCTTGGATATTGCTGTGTTGATTCCTAGATGAACGAATTTGGGTACCAGGTATATATGGTCCCTGACCTGTTTCCCTGGTTCCCTGTTCTGCCTCTTGGCCACGATGAAGCTTTGTTCTACCACGTCCTCCTGCCAAGGAGCCAAATGACCACAGTCTGAGCCAAATTAACCTCTCCTCCTTTAAACTGTGGGTGTCAGGTATTAAGTCCAGCAAGGACACCGCTAATATACTGTTGGCCTTTGTAGCTAATACATTGTTACTCATCAATCCCAGGAATGGAATTTTTCTTAACTGGAGAAGAGGAGACTATGTGTAGGGTTCATATTTATAGCCTTCCTGAATTACATTATGTATCCTTCCCTTGGGTGATTTTAATTTGTATTTTTCTCTCTAAGCAGTGACTAAGAGTACCAAAGCTTTCCAGGAGCGTTTTGAATCCTTCTAGCAAAGCATAAAATCTGAGGTGGTTTGGGGACCTTGCCATGAACCTTCAGTTGTTATTAGAAATGAGGGCAGTCAGGCGGACGGTACTCTGAACTCCTCACAATCTGGCCAACACCAGGGATTTATAATGAACATTGTAAGCATCATTAAACCATGTATTACTTTCTGAATATTTCTACCCTAAATTACATTTTGTTGGTGTAATTCATCTATCTAGAACAAAACACGAGCCAAGTTTTTAAATAATACTTTGAAAATTTTTAATGACATTAATGTAAAAAAGTTATCATTTTTAATGGAAAGTTTCAAGTATAGGAAGAACACAGATCATAGCAGGATTCTCATATATTGTTTATATATGTATTCATGAAATGGTAAATTTTTGCCCTATTTACTTCTGTCATCTTTCTGTTTAGTTATTTTAGAGTAATTGCAGATATGATCTCATACCTAGTTTTGTATCAGTTATAAAATGAGACCATTTTATAATTATTTGAAAAAAATTAATTGTGCCTCCACATCAATGAAGCTTCCTTGATATCATGTAATATTCTTTGCATTTTAAAATTTCTCAAGTGAAGCGTAAGTATCTTTTAATTTGTTTAATCATTCAAGTAAGGTTAGGCATTGCCTTAGTCGATGTTTCTGTAGTCCCTTTTAGTCCCTGATCCCTTTCCTGACCCCTCTTTTTATGACATTAGGTAGTTGAAGAGAAGGCCCCATTTCCCTAATTCCTTCCTGTACCTCAGATTACTTACTGTCTAACCTGGTCCTCTACTCCTGGCATGACTCGTACGCAGGAAGTTAGACTTAACATTTTAGTTAAGTAAATGTTAAAGGTTCCTGGAAGGACTGTCTCCTAAGTGATGCTTGTGAACCCCCTGGGCTCCTTCTGGTGTGTATCATGCCTGATTATTTCATTAGTCATCTTGCTAACAGTGTTCTGGGGATTCGGTTAGCTCCAGCGTGATTTCTTCACAGTAGATTTGTGTGTTTCCCTTTCCCATCTGTATGTTGCTGTAGAAAATGCAACTTGAAACTGTAATTTTCAGTTTTTATGCTGACCTCTCCAAATCGTACCATACTCATTTCATTTTATTGTTTTTCTTAGCTGGATGCATAATTTTGAAATCTATAATAGGAAGTGTGGGGACTTAATCCTCAATTTTTATGGACTATATTCCCATTTGACTAGACCTTTTGGAAATGAAAATTTGCTGACAGTATTTGTTCTGCAAGCCAGAAATTCCCTTAGTAAAGCAAAACCACCTCAGAAATCTTTTTCTGTAGGTATATTTTTGAGTGACATTAATTTATACCTTTTTTTCCCTGAATCTACAAAGTGGGAGTATTGGGAATTGTTTCTGGAAAACTTGTGAGGGGAGAGGATGCCTTCACATGGCCAAGGGTAGTTCATTGGCAAGCATCCGGGTAGCTTTTTTCCCAGCCAGGGACATCCCAGCTTCATCTCTGATATGCCAGACTCACAGTCCATCCAAAATTTTGTTTAAAAGATGAAAACATCACACTGTACAAAAAAGTGCTGCCTGTTTCCTGCCTGGATCCCGCAGGAGAGCTAGGGACCTGACTGTGACCTGCAGGGCCTTTACCCCTGGAGAAAGGGGCCGGCGGTGCTGAGCACAGCAGCCCGCTGAGCCTCACGGGCCAGAACCACAGAGGGGCGCTGCGGTGATGCCCTCCGTGTCAAATGGAAGGGGGTCAAGCTGCCGCTCAGGCCCTATTTTTTCTCTCTCTGGAATACTCTTGCCCTCTTTTCTACCAGGAAAAGCCTTCAGTATTCTTCTTAAGGAGAATACAAGTTAGCTCTTCCCCGAGTCTCTCTCCTGCTTTTCAATGAAAGAATTTGCCGGTTTGCAGTTGATCATAGTGTTTTGTTTTGTTTTTTCCTCTAAACTGAGGCTCCTCCCCTGGGAGTGATGGCCTGCACCTGTCATCTCTGCGAGCTTGAGACCAGCCTGGGCTACATAGTGAATTCAAGGCCAGGCTGAACTGAAGTGAGCTGCATAGTGAAACCCTGTCTCAGACAAAACAAAACAAAACAAAACAAACAAACAAAATTAAATTGAGGCACCTCTGAGGGCGAATGCTTTTTCCTCTCAGTCCATTTCTAGAATGTTGTAATAAATATCTGTTGAATGCATACATTAAAAAAATCTCACAAAAGGAAGTAAAGAGGGGAAGAATTGTAATCCATCGATTCAAGTCTAAAAAGAGCATACATAATAAAAATTAACAAAAATAATATTTTTAATTTGGCAGTGGATGCTTGAAGATGATTTTAGCCTAAATAAGAGTTTATTAATTTAGTAAAATGACCTTTTTTAGAAAAATGATGAAATAGTACTAAAATATGTAAATGCAATTAAAAAGTAAAGCACAAGAAACCAGCAGAAGTGAAGCACAGGCTGAAATGGTTCTGAGGTACAATCATATTTAAGTAAGTTTAACATGAAAACATTCTTAAAGAGTCGGTTTGTGTCTAATTTTAGAGATTCCAAGCCTAATTAGCAGAAAAGATTGGGCAGTTCATGTCCATGGAGAAGAGAAGTCAAGAGTTATGTCATAGGAGCATCTGGTACAAATGAAGAAACTAACATGGGATGTACTGAGCCGTGGGGAGCAAAGCACACTATATATAACTTGATGATGGCTTTTTGGTTATAGTTTCTGGAAATTTAGATTAGAAAGAGTCCTTGTGAGTTCCTGAGCAGCAGAGATGAATGGAAATGTCCCCTGTGTAATACTATTTCTCCAGCCCTGCATTAGATTATAGCATGAAGAAAATGAGGCATATGACTGGGCAGTCAGTTAAGAGACTACTGAAATTCTTCCCTCAGTTTACAAAGTGTCTGCTCTTGGATATGCATGGAATATGTCCTCATATACATGAAACGTGCTATTAAGTTTCCATTCCATTTTTTGGGGTATGTACACTTAGTCCTTCAGTTTTCCTTATCAGGCACATTTCCCAGCACTTGAGTGAGTTATTTTGCTCTTGCCTCTACTCTTTCTGATTTTGTTTTTCCATGTCTCACTTCATTTACCACGATTCAAATTGAACAGAGTATTCTTACAAAGTTCAGATCAAAACTGCACAGAAGAAAACGATCTTGTTCACTCAAAACATGAATTTTTTGTTCTTAAGTGACTAATGTCTAATAAAATGACAAAGTTTGGCTTAATCGAATGTTTTACAACTTTGTCAAATATTTTCGGTAACAAAATGTAATTACAAAACGTGAGACCAAGGTAAATTACCGCATTAAAGATTATTTTTAAAAATGAAAGCTTTACAAGGCTGACTTTCCAAAAATATTTTAAAACAATAACTGCAAATAAAGCAAGATTATTTTAAAGTTGTAAATTGTTTTCCTTGCAATGGTGCTTAATGAAGAGAGTGTATTCTTCTTCTGCCTTGCACTATAAATACGAAACACATCAGTAAAATACCTGAGGGTAAATCAATGCAGAAAGTTTTGTCCTCCAAGCCCAAAACAGACTAAAACAAGAGATGATTCCAAATTAAAAAATAGACTAGATTTACCCTTCTGTGTAAAATAAGTTTTTAAAAAGTCAAAACACATGAGACAATGGCTCTCGAGATATCTGTTGTGGAGCAATGAGAATAGAGAGACCGATGAGATTGAAAACAAGTAGGATGTGTGATATTTAAGTGCTTCAGTTTACTTCTTGGAGAATGTTTCCAGGAGCCCCAGGGAGACAAAACCAAGGGGGTACCTGGCACTTTTGCTGAGTTAAAGACACAGAACTAGATTTTTAAGATGGCTAAATTGTTGAGGACAAAAGACAGAGAAGTTAACACAGGCCAGAAGACAAGATCTGCACAGAGCTCCTGAGATTATTTAGTTGTGTTCTGAACATTGCATGTAAATTGTGCTTGAAAAATACAGTGAATGTTTCAATTTTTGAAAAGTTCTAATAAGAGACACATTGTTATTAATCCTATTCATAATGTTCTGTCTTGGTTTGAATACACTTATCCGTTGTCCTCACCACCTTCCAAAGCAGTTCTGAAAGTCCTCCTTCAGGTCTTTAATTGCATTACCCTGGGTGCCTTGATGTACTCAATTGATTTAAAATGCTTACCTTTCATTGTCATTTTGACTTTGGGGAAGAGCCCGAAATTGCATGATACCAGATATGGACCAGATATGGTGATAATGTAGATGATATAGCTATAGATATAGATAGACATATATTGTAGATTATGTATATCGATATATACTGTAGATTATATAGATACATATTGTAGATTATATATATATATATGGCAGATATTATCAAGTTTGATGTAAAAAGAAAGGCACAATGCATCCTGACTACAAAGAACTGCCTTAAAAGTTAAATCATAGTAGATTGAAAGGAGGAGAAAGCAGCATATGGTAATCGAAATACTGTGCTCACCTAATCACTGATAACCATAATGGATGTGGACCTTGGGAAGCACAAAACTCCAACGCACTGGCCCTCCTTGGAGCCAAACAATGGCGTGGAGGCCCTATCACATTTCCTTTGTGAGCATTTTTCTAGGTACCTGACAGAGGTATCAAGGGAAATATGCTATATTATGGGCAGAGGGGCCACTGCATAGTTTCAAAGTCAATTTGTATGCCTTCTGTTTAAAAATTGGTTAGCACTGAGAAAAAACAGAGACTAAAAATATACATGAATAAAGACGCTTTTCTACATTTCCAGAGCATATTCACTTCTAAGAAGTTTGAAAAGGAGACAAGAGTCGAATAATAGAAAGTACAAGACTGCGATACTTTCCTTCTTTCAAGAATGGGGAGAAGAGACAAGCTACTATGCACATAATTAAATTGTCAGTGTGCAAGTCTTTTGGAGGTATGCAAGGAATGGGTTATAAAGATGAGGAAGAGGAGACTGTATCTAGAGAGGCCTTGTCCCCGAGTGGTCATTCCCGTGCAGTTCCTTATATTGAATACCATCTGCTGCAAGTGGCCTCAGAGGTACAAAGGTCTGCTCTAAAGGGGAGCGACCCTTGTGTTCCCACTGACAGTTTCTTCCATCATAATTGGCATATGTCGTTGCTGTGGGGAGAGCACAGAGACGGAGGGAGTTTTGTCCTGTTAGGCACTGTGGAGGCTAATGAGGCCCGAGCTGAAGAGAGAATTTTAGAAAGCTGTCTTAAAGAGGGAATATAAACATCAAAAGGATAAGTCAGTAACTGCTTCCATATCCAGGCAGGTTAAAGGTGAGGTCCGTGGTACAACCCAGAGCCTTTATCGTAATATAAAATTTGGGGACCTTTAAAACACTGTTTGATTTCTGTCTTTCCACCTAGTGGATATGTCTGGTGGCGGTGTAAACTGTATTTTATGCTGTAAGTCATTGTCAAAATAGTTGGAAAAACACTGGTCAGAAAAGTTACTCTCTTTGACCTAACTAACTTATAAAAAGTAACATGTTTCTTGCAATATAGTAATTTGAATTTGGGCAAGCAAACTATGTAAAAAAAAACTTGTGATAACTTTTAGCTGTGTATAAAAATTTTAATAAATTTATTTCCTGGGTAAGTAATAAATTCCCAAAGTCTAAAGTTCAGGGTTTCAGAGACAGTGCAGTAAAAACCGTGTTTTCTCCTGTGTCTCTCCTCTAGACTTTATTTTCCCTTCCAAGATGTGAACAATAAGGAAGTTTTTGTGTATTCTCTCAAAGATTTTTTTATTAGCTATGTGTTTCAAGATAAGGGAAATTTTTGCTTAAACTAATGAAGCCCTTAGAAGACTACTTTTATTTCCTTTCTGTTGTCCAAACTCACATAACCTGGGCACTCCCAAAAGAATTGAAATTCAAACTGTTGATACTGTTAGCAGGAGAGCCCATTAACTGACAGTCCAAGACACACTCTTGATTTGTGCTGTGCTCATAACTGAACCCACAAGAACTTTTTGCAATAATAGCATTTACTCTACTTAAAAAGCATTTATTCTATTTCAAGATGATTTTAACTAATATATTTAAAATACACAAATACGAGGTATGATAGAAAGATATAGTGAAAGTTTAAATTAAGTTGTAACAGTGGAAAGCACTTTGCCCTTTATCCCTTCAAAATACCCCCCTCTTTTTAAACAAACCCATTTGTCTCATCCTTCTTGCCACTTTCTGCAACAAGAAACTCCTCTTTCTTGTCTTTAGTTGCACTGCTGTAGCTCCCTCAGTGTCCTGAATCAACTGAGAATATTTACTTTTCATGGCTGCTTTGACTCTGAAGAAGGACCACAAGTTGAAATGTACCAGACACGGTGAACGCAGAGTTTGCCTTTTTGTTGCATGGCCCTTGGCTGCAGCTCCCCTACATTTTTGATCACACCTTAAGACGATATTGATGAAACAGAACTACCAGAACTGCCTCGGAAAGTGACAAGGACATTGGGCTAAGTGTGTGTGAGTGAGGGGGACGACTTTGCGGGGGAATTCATGGCAATGTGTCTTTTAGTGCAATGATTTTTTAGAAATATAAAAATTCAGTCATACACTATATATACTGAATAATCTTTATGAGGACAGTACTAATGTACTTATTTAACAGAACTGAGGCATATAAGTAAGTGCAAATTCACACAGCAAACAGTGTGTGGATTCAAATTCAGCAGACTGGCTCCAAAGTTACATTTATCCCTGTGCTGCACTGCTATTTACCTGTGCTGAGAAAACCACCTTTTCTCTTGCTGCAGGAGACGGCTACAGCTCTTCCAGAACCCCTGCTATCACTAAAAGTGATTCCCTCTCCTGCAAACTGAGTGACATCCCCTTTGTGGACTGATGGGGGCTTTGCTCCTGCACTTCTCTGAGCACCTTGGGAGGAAAGGAAGGCAAACTTAGATGGCCGAATGTGCTACAGCGAGCTCTGTGAACCCGTGTCTCTGTTGAAGGATACCATCATCTACAGTAAAGACACGATGCTTTGCCCTCTACTAAAATTATAGAATTATCCTTTCAAGAAAAATATTCTTGAACAAGCTAAAGTAGTGTCCTTCAAAGAGCTTAAGATTTCCTAAAATACCTAAAGGTGAATAAAAATGAAGATAGTTGGAAACAGCTAACAGCATTGGCCAGTGACAAATGTAGAAGATTAGTTTGTGGTAAGGGTTGTGTGACATCAAGTTCCTATAAAATTCTAAGTGAAATTGGCTTTACTTGTAAAGAGCTCGTGGTAGAGAGGATTTATTATGGGAAACACAGCTATGTACATTTTCAAAGAATTGGTGACTCAAAAGAGACCCTGGCGCGTCGGGACCTGCACCGTGTGGTTGACTCAGGGTGCCTGGAGAACAAGGAGCTCCTCCCCTCTCTGGGGGGTGGCTGTGAGCCTGCTGGTGCGAGGCCTCAAAATCAAACATGTCGTCCTGTCCCCTGTCCCGTGTCCCCCCACCCTTAGCAAGTGGGAGCCAGTTAACTACACATCTTTTGAAAAGATTGGCTATGTTATTTAGTATGAGCTCCCTATATGCAAAGATATGGACAACCATTTGGAAGAAAACAAGATAATATGACAGATAGTGAAGATCTCTGGTTGTCTAGCTTTGAAATTTATGCTTGCTCATGTCCCGTTCTGTTTTGTTGTGTTTAATTTTACCCCCTTTATTAAAATAAAATTTTAAAAAAAGTAGCTAGATTATGTTCGTGTTGATTTCCAAGTTCCACTCAAACTTATGTTCAACAAAGTTAATATCTGATATTATAGGAGATTATCATGTTAAAATGCAGTAACCCCAAAGTTATAGCAATTAGTCCTCTAAGTATTTCATAAACACGCATGTTTTTATTTAACTACAAATACATGATACTTCTCCAAATTTTAAACTTAATTTTTAGTCAAGGATTTGACTTCTGTATAACCTTTATAAAGATGAATGTGCAGAGAACCACAGATAGTAAGATGTATGAATGTTTTAAAAAATTTTACTTACTTTTCACTTTCAGAGCTATAAACACACAGGAGGACTTAAATATGTGTTTACTGATGAAAATAATAAATTCAAATGTTTTAAAGGCTATTAAAATTGCCACAGTTTTAAATCCTGTAAAGAAAATGTTTAGGAATCATAGTTCATAATAGTAATTTTTGTTTTATTTAACTGTTTATCTTTAAACTGAATGTATAATTTAGTTTTTCAAAAACCTGGCAAACTTTCCAAATCCTGAATCACAGAGTATTATACCACTTGCTGCTCTTATTTGATCCTTTATATACAAGCTCAACTCAGTTGCAAGAGAAAAATCCTAAAAATGCACAGATGGTACTATAACAAATCTATGGTGTTCGTAATTCATGAGTTTTCCAACCTAAATATAACAATAGCTAATGTCAGTTTTACTCTGAGCCAGACAATGTGTCAAACACTTAGCGGGAGTTGTTTCATTTAAGCTGTAAGTACCTCTGCAATGGGTTTAGTATTTCTACCATCATTTTATATGTGAAAACAGAGCTTAGGTGACATTGTTCTTTGTCCAGTTTTATACATTTACAAAATAATGGGAACTAAACTCAAAATCATTAATTCCAAACAGATTGTCCTCTTAAGTACTGCATTTATTTACCTAAAAATTACCTATGCGTACTGACTGATAGTTTCTCTAATTTATAAATAGCAAGGAGATCTAAATGCTTGCTTCTTGGCACTTCAGATTCACAGCTGACTGTTTCCAGATAGGCATCGTCCTCTCAATTTCCTGCTTCCAGGTTCCTTCTCAGTATATAGGCTCTTGTGGCAATGACAGTTAAATCTGATAAATTTTCTATCACTTTGTGAAAAAGTAGAAAGTAATTTTAGAAAAAACTAAAAATAAGCATTCATATAACTTGAAGCCAGCAGGTGAAAAGGGGTTATAGTTCCTTCTATGGAGTTAAAGCTAACTGCTTTCTACAGTTAGGGAAAATCAGAAGGAGGGCGGAGAGAATGGGGCATGCCATGAAATTCAGTGAATATTTTGTAGTAGACGAAAACACAGAAATAATTAATGGATGTTTCCAGATTATGTGTAAAAATGTATTCTCTGAAATTCTATGGAAAATTGAATGTAATGAAGTTGCTGAGACAAGTACAGACATGATTAGAAAAATGATTGACAGGAAGGGCAGAATGGATATTTATATTAAAATTAAGATCAGTAGTATATACTTTCAAATACTTGGAGAAACACAAAAAATTTAAAAAATAAAGACTTTTAGAGACATGGCGTAGAAAACTAGTTGAAAAAGATGATGTTGAAAATGACTATAGTATTAGCATATTCATTTGAGAAGCTACAATAATTGTGGACCTAATTATGCTAATATTTTCTGCTTCTTTTTTGTTCTGTTTCTTTTCTGTTCAGCTAGGAGGTGAGCATATTTTCAACAGTGATTTCAGGAAATAAAACAGCTTGATGTGGATAATTATTAACATGTCTGGGAGTAATATAATGGATACATAAATGAACTGCATTATGAAAGCCTTAAATATTAATATAGTCATATATGTATATATAACTTGTCATTGGAACTCTTTGTCCAGTAAGCAGATAGGTTTTAGTGAGTATTTCCAGAAAACACTCCTTGTCAGTAAAATGAAGGGAGATGTTGAAATGGTTTGTTACCTTAGGAGATTTGGGTGCATGTGTGTCTCTAATGTGAATGTATTCATGTACACAGCTGTGTGTTTCTGGTTAGGACATATTGGAGGATCATATTGTGTCTGTAAATATTTATAAAACAACTTATAACTTAATGCCTACACAAAATCAGTGGGTTCACAGGAAAACTGTATCAGACAACTTAAAAAATTCTCTTGAAAATATAGGCCACAATTTAATAAAAGGTATAAATTTTCCTTGAAATGATCATTTTACCAAGAATTTAAAAGAGATAGTTATATTTTTAGTTACTTTCACAGTGCCTGGGGCAAAATACCCAATATCCTCAGCTCAAAGGAGGAAAGGTTGATTTTGACTTAGTTTGTACAAATTTCAGTCCATAGTTGAGTGGCTCCATGGAAGGGCAGCGTGGCCCAGGGGCACAGAGGAGAGCGGGTCACATCAGGGTATGGAGAAAAAGGAGAGATCAAGATAGATAGATAGATAGATAAACCCCTCCAGGCCACACCCCTCCAGTGTCCAGCCTCTTCTGACCAGGACTCACCATCTGATCAGCAGTCAGCTATAGACCCTCATAATCTAATCACCTTCCCAAAACCCTGCCTATGAGTGCATGTGGCTCTTGGGGAACATTAGATATAAATCATACCTTTTAGACCCTGGTCCCCAAATATACATGTACATCCCTGTATGCCAAATGCATTTAGTGCTTCTCTCAGAGTTGCCACAGTCCTAACATTTTCAGCATTGCTGAAAAGTCCAATTCCAGACTCTTCTCTGAGTTTAAGGTGAACTCTTAGCTGTGTGTGCCTGTACAAAAAGAAAGTTAATCTCTGATGACATATAATGGCACAGGCCCAGAAACCAATGGGCTCAAAGTAAGATTGAAACCCAGCAGGGCAAACATTATATCCACTAGCTCCATGTCCAGCACCCAGAACAAGGTCTGGCAAGATGTGGTCTTTAAAGGACTTAGCTAAGCCTGTCCCCAGAGCATTGCTGGTTGCAGCCTTCATGGCTTCTGTCTTGGGTGGCTTTGCTCATTCCTTGCAACTTGCCTCAGACATTTCACGTTATTGGCTTCCTCAGTTTCCTGGGGTCTCCACTGGACCTTCAGCTTCACTCTCACAGCTTTACACACAGTCCTCTGAGATGCCCACTGTCTAGATTCCCAGACTTTCTTCTGAAATTTGTATGAAAGACTTCCTGATGCAACAAATTTTGCATTATGTATGTTTAAGAAGAAAATAAGAAATCACATGAAATCCTTCCCCATGCCCAGATGCAATCACATGTTCCTCTTGGAACATTCTGTAGCCACCACTGCATGTCAAAAAATACAGATTGACAAGGCCAAGCCCAAACAAAACAGCACCAGCACCACATGAGTGTCAGAGTTACAGCAGCTCCTGACTGCCTGCATGGCCGAACACTCTAAATTCTGGGGAACCAATTCCCCAGGCAGTGGTTAAGGAGTGCAGTGCCCTAGAAATCTCTATTCAAAGGAAGGTCTTTGTTTTTTCCATCCTGAATTCTTGCAAGGCGGGATCTTACTGAGTCCTCACATGCCAAGAATACATTCTTTCTATTGTACTTGGATTCTTTTTTTTTTGTATGGGTGATCGAACTCACAACCTTGCGCTTGTGCAGGTGAGCTAAATCCCCAGCCCTTGGCTTTTTAATGCTAATAGTTTCAGCACATAAGCTCTCCTGTACTCCAGATTTATAGGTACCTCCTTCTTGGCAAAACTCTAAAATCACTCAGCTATGGTATTTGCTCTCGATTCTTAATGTAGAGTTGGATAAAACTCCCAACAGTAATGTTTCTTAATTCTGAAAATTCGGCTGCCTCGAAATCTCCTCTGGCAGATTTATTAGTCCATTACCCTTAATCTCACTCTCCCTAAAAGTTTCAGATCATGAGCTAAATGTAGACAAATTTCCTGTGGGAGCAAAACACATGTGGCCTGGAGGAGGCCTCTGCCAGTGGAGGCCTTGTTTCCAAGTGAAACCTCCTGAACTTGATCTTTCCCATCTACCCTTCTATCAGCATTCTGGTCTTCTGAGCTTCAACCGGACTCTCCCATTAAGCCTGGTTTACTGCTTTCTAGGGCTTCTGCAGCTGGCGTCTCCAAACTCCTCCCACAAATAAGTTTTGAAGGCTTTTGAACCACATGGTGACATGGAGACATATCAACAATGGCACTTCCCTGGTACCAAAATTGATCTTAGCTCTTTTTCCTGTTGCTGGGACAAAATACCTGACACCTGCAGTGTTTTGTTTGGTTGTTTTTGTCTTACGGTAATGGTAGAGGGTTCAGTCCATAGCCAGCTGACTCCAAGGCAGGGTGGTAAGGCAGAGGGGCGTGATGGAGGATTGTTGCTCAGATCAGGGCATCCTGGAAGGCAAAGAGAGCTTAAAGCCTTCTGAAGAGAGCTTGCCTCCTTCTGGGGTTCCAGCAACAAACTGTGCAAGGAGGATGGGGTGGAGGGAACAGCAGAGACCACCAGGCCTGTGTAAAGGCAACATGACCTGGAATTCATTGTGCCTGAGTGCAAGCAGAGAGCGAGGTAATACTGTCTGCTGTGATCAAAGAGAAGCATGTCCCTTTATACAAGGGTGGAGAGAAGGCAGGGGACATCAGGCCTGAAGATCCCAGTAAACATCCATTGTTAAAGTCGTCTGGCAGTCTTACATTTTGGTGGGTAGAGTCCTTGAAGTATCCAATGTAAATTTTAGGATGTTCCCAGATGTCCCCAGGACCTGCAAAATTCCTTGTCCTATTTTGTCTCCTTTCCTGTGCTTGTCAATAACAGCTTCAGCACTGAGCTGAGTTTCCTGCAGACAGTAGTGCTTGTGCTGGCAAGCAGGCTGGGAGCTGAGAGAGTCAGGACAGTTTGAACCCTTCAGTAGAGGTTTCATTTCATATTCTGCTGATTTCCAGGCAGAGTGACATAGAAGAGGGTCATGATAGTGGGAGAGCTGTTTATATCAGGGCATCCTGGAAGGAGAAACACTGAGAGGAGTCAGGGAGGAAGACAAACCCTTCCAGACCAAGCTACCTAGTGACCTAAGCCCACTTCCTAATAGCAAGTCAGCTATAAGCCCCATTATCTCATCACCTTCCAAAAGGAGCTATGTACATGAGGCCTTTGGCAGACATCTAGATGAAAACTATAGTAGTTATTCAGCCTATTTTTAGGTGAGAAGACAGGATTTAGCAAACTTTGATTTGTAAAATAACAGTAAATTTATTCTACCTTAGTGCTCTGTCTCATTAGTGAACACCTAGCATAATACTTTACACATATAAATAGTATATTTTGTTTTATAAAAACTTAGATATGACAATTTGTAAAATAATTTGTAAATTATTAGTCTCAATGAGAACAAAATTGCTTTCCACAGAAATAGTATGAAACTGGAGATGTGGAAAAAATATTTCTTTTGCTATCCATGTGAAGATATAGGCAAATAAAGTTTTATTTAGATGAATGCTCATATCTAGTATATAAATTATTGTTATATAGTAGATGTCTGTGAATTCTTATTGAGAAAATGTACATGTAATCAAAATTATGTTTCTGAAATTAATTACATCTTTTTAAAAATAACATCCTATTATAAATTCCTCAATCCACCTAAAAAGAATAAAGTTATACAACTGTGTAATTTTTTTACCGAGAAAAGTCAATATTTTAGCAACATGTCAAAATTATAGAAAAATAATATTAATGCTTGATGTTTTATATCCATACTCTCTAAATTGTAATATTATCATATGTCCATGTATTAATATCTGATTATTCTAACTTCTTCAGATGCAACTATGAATACTGCTTTGTTATGATTTATAAAATCAGATTTGATCTGACAGAAAATTCTCTTGCTCAGTGAAATATGGCTTTATATTATAATAGGGGGTATTCTAGAATACTATGCTGTATTTGACATTTCTTTGAACAAAACAGCGGGCTCAGATTATGCTGACAGCTTCTACATGTGTCTTAGTCACTGAGACACCGTACCCGACACTCACAAAACAGTGGAGGAGAGGTTTATTTTGGCTCACGGTCTGTTGAGGATTCTGTCCATAGTCTAGTGACCACAAAGAAGGGCAGCATGGCAGAGAGGTGCAGCAGAGAGATATTCACCGACATTATGGCATTCAGGAAGCAGAGAGATGGTACAAGAAAGAGCAGGGAGGGAGATAGACACTTCTAGTCACACCCACGTGACTGTCCACTTCCGACCTTGCAGTCTCCCATAATACACTCATCTTGCAGAATCCCTACCTATGATCACACGAGATTTTAGTGGAACATCTAGGTAGAAACAATAACAATGTGATGCTTAGTGTAGCATTTAAAATTTTTAGTTGTTTGCTTGAAATTGGAGTATCCTTTCTCTTTCTTTTGAAGAGTTATAGGTGATACATTTGTTTTTGATATAAAAATAAAGTATTTTTTTGAATATTTTATGCATAAGTGAGTGGGAAGCAAAATCATGCTTGGCAATTTACAAAATATATTTTTCATTTTCAGAAATAATTTCCTTAATTGGATCAAAAATTTACATAATTCATATGAAATTTTCATTAGAATTTTATTTCTTTTCTCTGAGACAAAATACCTGACATCTATGACTTAAAGGAGGAGAGATTTATTTTAGCATATGGTTTTTGGAGGGTTCAGTCCGTGGTTGATAGGTTCCAAAGTAGAAATGGTATGGTGGAAGGGCATGATGGGAGAAAGCTTTGCACTCCCTGGTGGCCAGCAGAGAGATAAGGGAGGAGTCATAGAGGGAGATCAACTCTCCAAGTGTGCGTTACTAGTAACACATCTCTCCTAATCAGGCCCTACCTCCCAGGAGCACATCAGCTATACAGATCAACCCATTGATGAGTATAGTGCTTCCAGTAGCCAATCACCTTTCAAAAGCCCCAGCTCTGACAAATGAGACTACTGGAGGGTGTTCTAGATCTAAATCGTAACGTGCGTATTGTATTGTGAGAATTTAAGTATCATATTTATATGCCTTAATCTGAAATATGTTTTGTAAAGTATATTTAATAAAGCATTTTGTTAAGAAAAGGAAAATGAGGAGGGCCTGAGAGAAGAAGAAACTTGATGCATATCCATAAGAGGATACAAATCAAGGTAGACACTGTTTTCAACAATGAAAGATATAAAGGAATAGGAATACTTAAATTTATTTAAAATAGGATTCCTTAAAATATTTTTGAATCTTTAACAGATCTGATGTTGCTTTAGGATTTTTGTCTTCACATGCCAGTTTAAAAACAGCACCACAATATTTGTTAAGTAATTTTTTTACATGATACTCTCATTTTTTAAATTCCATATTCATTGTAAGTTCATTGTTCCTGACAGAAGTAAAAATTAGGTCAAGTCTGTCACAGAATTATACTTGTCAAGCTTGCTAAATGTCTATCCAGGGTAATGACTACCTTGGTTCATAGTGGGAGTCTTTATTTAAAATTTTTTTTTTCCTATGTATATATACCTGTATATATGCATGTGTCATAGATCCACATTCTTGACCAATTTAAGTACTAGAGAATATACTACAGTGAACAGTAAGATGTGGAGTTACTAGATTAGTTAAGAAAAATATTATAAATAAAAACAATAAACTTATGACATTAGTAGCTACCATTGTTAACATTAGTCTAAATGCTATTAGGTGATCTCATCAACTCTCCCAACATTTCTATGGAATTAAAGAACAAAGGAGGATTGAAAGGACTTCATGAAGCAGGCAGTGGGCTGCAGAGGAAGGAGAGGATTTGGGTAGCAGAGTTCATGAGGAAACACATTTCAGTCAAAAGTTAGCAGGAAAGCATGGAGATTGGGATGGCAAAAGTGCGATTTCCTTAATGCGTAACTGTGAAACCTTTAGTACAAGATGTGAAGAATCTAAGACTATCTTCAGTACTATCTTAAGATACTTCATGTTTTCTCTTCGTGGCTTTTTTTTTTTTTAACTCTGAGCTGTATTCTTCAAGTTTTCTACTGTGGTTGGTAAAATCTTTCATACAAATCCTTGCAGCCTTTCAGTATAGTAACAGTTCTTTTTTATACTTAAGCCTGCGTTCATTCGTTACATTTTCAGTGTAGTTTTAAATAAAATATCAGTTAATTTTCACCAGAATGTAGGATACAAGGGAAACCTCATGATGTTGCTCTTTACTGGCTGTATTCGTAGCAGTATTTTGATTTTCTGAGCTCTAACTAGAATCACCCATGTGGGTCTCCTTACATTGTTAGAGAATTTCCTTAGCCCAGATCTTCAAGTCTTCTCAGATTCCTCCCTGTAGCCAGTTACAAAGGTTCTTGAACCGCATGGTATCAATTCTGTGCACTGATCAGCTTTCTCATTGCTGGAAAACTACACCCAACATCTACACCTGAAAGTGCGTCACAGTTTGAGATGTCTCAGTCAGTGAGCGGGGACTCCAAGAAACACAGTGGAGGGGTGTGATGAAGCAAGGCTGCTTAGCTAGTGACAGCTGGGGAACAGCCAGGGGAAGAGCACCCGTGAGGGCTACACACCCCAGTGTCCTGACCTTGGTGAGCCACCTCCAACTGGGCCCCACCTCCTGACAGCGCTTGCAGTGGCGAACTTCAGTGGGTTAATCCACTAAAAAGTACAATGCCCCTGACCCCATCCCTTCTCCATGAGTCAAACTGATAATTAAACTTAGCTATCACAGAACTATTTCTGATTTATTTCCATGTTTGAGATGACTGCCATAAATACCTAACATAATAAGTTATTGAACATTAAGTAGAATTTGTTGCAATAATGGAGGCAGTGAAGGGAATGTATGCATTATCTCTGCTGTGGATCCTGCCTTTGTTATGATTAGAAAAGAGAATCTGAAGTAAGATGAATGAAGTGATTATTATACAGGTATTGAGGTGGCCCGTCTCCAGAGCCTGGAAGTGGGAAGTGAGGCCAGGAAAGATGAGAAATAAATCTGAGTAATGTTATACAGCTGGTGCATTAGTTCCGTGTCCATGTGAGGTCTCTTCAGGTAGGCCATGTAAAACACCCCTCTCTGCAGTAGTATCCATCAGAGGGAGCCCTGGAAAAGGAACAGGTCTGTTGACTTCCCCTTGTATCCTACCTCATTTGTTAGTTAATACATTGATTGAACTCCACAGGATCATCTGGCTTCTTAGGTAGCCTCTGGAGAGATCTGGTCCTATTGTGTGCTTCACTTGGGACCAACACAAAGGGAAAGGACCAGACATTCATTGTTGGTCCCAGCCTGCAGGGTCAGTGTTGGCAGTGGCCACTGTGGCAGAACAAAGGGGCCGTGTTTTGAGAGAGCAGGCAACCTGAGATAACGCTGAGAAGGTGCCAACAAATGATTAGTAAATTAAGAACCTGACAAACTTCGAGCTCTTTCTTCTCAGTCCATAAGGATGTTTAATTCAACCAAAAATAAGGAAGTAAATAAAATGTAAGAAACAAACTCCTGTGGTCCAGAAATTTCCTTCAATTTCTCCTATTTTTCTCTGCTTTCTGCCAAAACTATGTTAATGTCTTTTTGTCTCCCACTCCACACACTATGCAGGACCAGCCTTCTTAAATTCCCTCGTGTGCTGTGCCCTTACCTGCCTGCTCTGTGCCTGACAGCTTGTTTCTCAGCCTCTTGATCTAGATGTCACCTATGCTGGAAGATTTTCTCTGACCTTTTCTCTAGCCTAGCCTGACTGCAACGTCTTTCCTTTTATTTTCATGACATCCTGACCTGCTCCAAATCATAATTCTTACCACACTGGTCTAAAATTGTATTTTATGTATACTCGTTAGCCTAAGGTTTAATTCTATAAATGTTTTTCATTTGTATTTGTATATCAAATTGTTTCACTGGTTCAGTGTCTAATCTGTACCGAATGGTACATTAATGTTGTCTAAATAAAGCTATACTAGCTGGACCAATGGAAACAAGCCAAAATCTTAGTGACCTACATAGATCTTCTTATTATTTTTACTTTTAATCCTGGGAAAAGGCCAGAAAATAATATGTATAATTTCATTTTGTTAACTAATTAAACTCTGTATTGTTATGGTGACAAATAATGCTCTAAAATATGTTAAAAGAATGATTACTTGTGATTGAGCCTTTAAAGATGGTTATGATTAGTATTCCCCTTCCCGTGTTTATATATCAATATACAAATGAAATTCCATGCTTAGCTTTACATGTCCATTAAAAATACTTTTTTAACTTCACAGCTGAATACCAGAAAGATTTGCTTCTGCTAAGGGCCCTCTTGTCTGCAGGGGTCCGCTGAGTGTCGTGTAAAACACGACAGAGTGAACCATCAGATGGGCACAAGTGAGAGATGCGCACACTTTCCAGCTGTGGTGTACACAAGTGAACTCTTGGGAGTTCAGCGTTGGATAGAGAAGAAATACGAGAAAACCGGAAGGATGGAGAGACTGTAAAGCAAGAGAAAGCACTAACTCACTTAAGAATGAACAGGAACTTATAATCATTCAGTGACCTAAAAATTTGATGTACTGACGATCGCAAAAAACCCCACACTTTTGAGTCTTTATGTGTGCCAAGAAAATACTCCTCCACTGAATACAATATTATTCCCTCCAGCTGCCTTTGTTACCTTTGGCCAACCTCAGTCCTAAGATGTTAAACTGAAACTTCCTGACGTAAGCAATCCTAAGTTTTAAATTGTATGCTCTTATAAGTAACATGGTCAAGTTGTCCACTGTCCAGCTACATGCCACTGGGGTTATGAATCATTGCTTTGCTCAGCATTGTATCCATGTCATATATGTTACCCATTCTTTGCTTAGAAGCCACCTTGATTATCAAATTGATTGTGATGGTATAGCAATGCTTATCAGAGAAATCATATTCACATACTCCCTTTTCCTTTTTACCAAATATTGTTGCAGTAGTTCTATTTTATTATTAGTTACTATTTCTCTAACTATTCCTAATTTATAAATTAAACTATTAAAATGTGTAGAGACAGGGAAACATTATCTGTCTGCCTATCTATCTGTCTGTGTCTATCTATCTATCTATCTACCTACCTGTCTATGGTTCAGGACCCCTTCAGTTTCAGGCCTCTCTGTTTCATCTGGATAAGTACAGACAATTCAGAACAAGCATATGAGATAGCTAACTGAAACTAAATTTCTTATTAAAGACTGTTAATGTTAATTACTAACTGTACTAATCTATTTTTGTTTGTGTACTCAATACTATGCATACATACAATATGACATATATTGCATATAATGTATGTATAGTATCCATAAATAACCACGTGAACAAAAAATGTGCTTATTTCACTATTAAACCTATATATATAACTACTCCCTAATTGAATGTCAAAGTACTTTATATTTAAATTTTTGAGATAGTGATTTGGCTGTGATTAGCCTTAGTAAGTGATACCTCTTTGCTAATAGCCTATCAAAATTACCTTTGTCTCCTCCTTTCCCTTATCTGCAATCTCTTATCTGGATGGTGTGATCACAACTAAATTCTCCTGTTCTCTCCCTGCTAACTGGTCAGTCCGTAAACAAACTTGGCCATGAGTACCAGTAACCAAAGAGCATAAATCTAATGTTTAGGACCAAATATACTTTTGAATATAACGCAGTCTATTACTTTGTCCTTGCTACAACCCTGATTATCATTATACCCTCATTCTCCAAATAAGAAAATTATTTTTACTCCCTTTACAATCATCATAAAATAATTGAGGACCGAAATAAGAGCGAACGAGGAAGTCGATTTTAGGTTTTCAGGCACATACTCCCCTCCTATACACATATAGCACTGTTCCACCTGTCAGTTGGATGCAGTTGGCACTTTGTTTGACTCAATGTGTGAGCAGGCTCTGCCAGTTGCAATTGGCTGGCTGCTTTTATGATCTTTTGAGGACCTGAGACCTTTTTATTCATGTTTTCCATTAATCTCAGATGCTTTACAGCATCTCTAAAGGCAGGAAAACATTTTGGGTCAAATTTAGAGTTATCTTTGAACTCAGTAGTTGAATCTACTAAGCCAAATCCAGGTTTCAACTAGCAAAGTGACTTTGAAATGCTGGCTTGAAAAGGATTCAAAGTTTTCTTAGTTGTCAGTTTCCTGTAGAAAGAGATAAAAAAATCTCAATTTGGTGGTTGAAGCCTAGGTATATCACAAGTATTCCATGTTTACTTTATTTTATTTTTTAGCTGAATGAGAGGAATTACCTATTGAAGATTTCCTACATCCACATATATTCTGTTTTTCTTCTTTAAGTTCACCACCATCACATACTAAAGATGAAAGAGATATTTAAAAATCACATGCTTTCATGTTTGAAGGTATCTTTGTAACAGAGCAGTTCTCAATCAGGCTCTTAAGACAAAGTATAAAGGTGTTCATGCCTGACTTATAGATATTAAAAAACAAAACAGCTTTTTGCCAATTCCTGGGAGGATGTCTGGCCTCAGATTCAACTTTAAAACATGACATTTATCTTTCAGGTCCTTTCACCTTTCACTCAGTCTCCCTTATTTCCCACAGGTCTACCTGTCTTAGGACTGAATTCTCCATCCTTCAGCTCTCAGTAACACCGTATCACATTAAAAACGATGTGTCCACGGTGGGCAAAATTAAGGTGTTATTAATCAGCCTGCCTTTAGTTTTTTGGCACTTTTTAATATCCATCACCCCTGTTCATTTTTTCTTCCTTCAGGTGCTAGAAGTTTTCCTGTATTTTCCTTCATACTTTCTCTCACTCCATCATACAAGGAAAATAAATAGCAATGTTCATTTACTTTTTCCATTACCTAATCAGAACACAAAACAAATAGCCTGTGTTAAAATGTAAGGGCTAGTTCTCGTTTTGGCCATGTGCAATTTTCTCCTCTTCTAAGTATTTCTTGTTTGTAGTCTTCTTGAGAGAATGTGTGATGATTGGAAGGTAAAGGACTCCTAGAGCACATTAATGAGGGGGCAGCACAAGGAAGGCAAAATCTCCCCAAATTGTGCCAAGGAGCCTAAGCAGTTGGCAGGGCTGCCAAAGCTTGTCCCATCATCGGAGTGCCAGTTGGATTTGGAAATGGATCACCTGGCCGTCATCTCTGGACAGTGAAACTCATCTAGCAATTTTAAGAAGAAATTACCTAAGAGTTGCCAGAGGTGGACTGCGGGAAACAGAGAGAGATAAGTCAAAGATGCACATGGGCAGGCATAAAGGTCTGATGTGCTGAATATAATATATTCAGAAATTTTGCTAACGAGTAGGTTGAAACTGTTCTTGGAAAGTATAAAAAAGATGAACTGTTTGAAATGATGGATTGATATAATTTATTTAACTGTAATGTTTCTGTCTTACATCGTGTTGTATACCTTGAATACACATAATAAAAGGGTTGTTGAAAAGAAGAATGCTTTCAGTGGAAGGAAGCACAATTCTAACATGATTGGGTCCTAGGTGAGCTGCTTTAACCCCAGCGTGCAGCAGACAGGCCCTCCACAGCACCTTGCTACAAATGCATCACTTGACACGGTTGTGCTGAAGCCACTGCCCTCTCTACAGACTTAACAGATTCAAATAAATGATTTTTTAAAATGACAAATGATTGACAGAATCTAAGTCACTTTTAGAGGTTTAGATTCAAGGGAGTCTTGAAAATGTAGATGTTTTTCTTCCTAGACCACTAAGTTTAGAAGTAGGAAGAGATGTCCAAAGGCATCATTCTTACAGTTTTAAGATACAAGCGTTTATAAGCCATTTTACTCCTCCTGTCCTAAACAGGCATTACAAAACAGGGCATTGCGTATGTAAAGAAAATATTCCTGAATCATGTATTGTAAAAAAAAGAGAAAATTATTTCTAGGCCTTTACTATTTATAACATTTTTTATGCTTATAATTGGTACTGACAATGGTGATGAAATATTATTATCTAGTATGTTTACCCTATGAAAATACATAAACTGTGTTAATAAGATTCAGTAATGATATAATAATCTAATGTCATTTGGTTCTCATTATATTGAATTCTATATTAATTTTAAAAAGATTTCCTACAAAAAGATTGGTAATTCTAAATCAGTTCTGCAAGGCTGGGAGAACAGAAGAAACTGACTTTTAAAATAAACTCAGGAGCCATTTAGGAATATGTAATTATTATACGGGCTTGGCTCTGGCAGCAAGGTGGAAGTGCCTGGTATATAAAGTGCCTCATCTATGCAGCAAAGCATCTTTCCTGCTCATTGAGATGATCAGGTAAGATCACGCATGGTAATTTGACCTGTCCCTGTAATTAGTGGGTTACTCAAATGTAAGGTGCTCTAAACTGAAGGCTAAGTGAAGCTTAGATTACTGACCTGGTACAGTTAGGGTGGAAAGGGGAAAATACTGTTAATATACAAGAAAGAAGTCAATTTCAAAATCTTGAAAATGTTAGATGTATTATACTTCTAATATTTTTCAATTAATTGGTGAACTTCAAAGGCAGTGTAAAATGTGACATTTTATGATATAATGAATTATATATTAATAATAGGAAAATTGTGCTGTGCTCTAGTGAACCTGAGGAAATTCCAACTATAGTAAAGTAACACACTGGCTAATAAAATATATATTTAAACTTTGACAAACAATATGATGCTACTTTTGCATTTTTTCAGTGAAAAATTTCAGAATTAGCATCCAAATATTCCCTGACTAATTGGGAATTAACAATAAATATAAAAACTAAATAAAATAAATGTAATACAAAAATATATTGTTTGCAAAATGCACGTAACGGATTTCCATGATGAGCAATATTTATAGGAAAACACAATTAAGATTTTATTATAAGAAAGACAAAAATAAGATTTCTTAACTACCTCCTGGGAAATTAAGTAGGAATTTGTATGGCATTTTATTTATGAAAACACTATCAGATCAGTAAGCACATTTAAATGAAATTCAAGGAGATAGCACATAGTGAATTTATGCCGAATTGAACTCATGCTTTAAAACCTATATCTTTCTAAGCTGGCTTCTAATTCCTGTTAGGAGATGATTTGCTGTTTGCTGCATAAAGATGATTTTCCTCCCTTCGTTAATGTCCACCTCTTTTTCTTCCCTTTCTGACTACCAACACAGACCCGTTTGAGCTCACACTGGCCTCCTGTTAGGCTCCAGGCCTGTGCTTTCCACCATCTTGCACACCTGCCAAATGCTTTCTCCAGATCAGGTCTGTCCTGTCTCCTCGTCTAAACTGTGCTTTCCAAATTCTCCATGGTAGGGGTGGATTTAAATGTGTTGGCTTTATTTCCAGTGCTTTTTCTTAGGGCACATATCTCCTCTAATGAGTCTGGTCTTACTGACTTAAAAGGAACCAGTGATGTCTATTCTAGTGGTCACATCTATATTTACTGTAATCCCTCGGGGCTAACATATCTGTCCCTTCATCATTTATCAAGGCTCCAATTCCTAGGTGGCTCTGGAGAAACCAGGGGAAATCTCCTTTCTCTGTTGATACGTTCTCTAATCACCAGATCTATTGTAATTCACTGGCTTTTCTGTTTCTCTATTCTCTTGTTACATTTATCAGAATTTTATGTTTTTATAACTCATGAGTTTAAGCTTCTTGTCATACAGACCAAAATTTTTTCTTCCTCTTTATTCCATGCAATGCTGAGCATATAAGGCAATTTCAGATGTCAACGTGGTACCTTACCTCTAATGAAATATTTTAAAACAAATATAATCTAGCAATGTAAAGAAAATGTAGCATTTCACAATTTTTAAATGGAATGCATGATACTGATAAAGTAAAATGTTAAGACATATAAAGTTAAAAAATAATACAGACAGAAAAGATTGCAAAGAATTTTACTTTAAAAATATCCACTATGGTACTACAGACAATTATGTAGAGGATATTTTGGGAAACATTATTTATACACACACACACACACACACACACACGCAAACCTAATGAAATTCTGTGTAGCTATTGACTGACAGGAACTAAAAGTGGAATATTTTTAACTTTTACTGTTTTTCAATATCAGAGAACTAAGATAAACATTAGCTAAGCTGTGAACTTGTAGGAATACTAAGGGGATGATATAGTAACAACAATAGATATAACAAATTTATAATTTATAACGAATTGATTTAGATGAAAAGAAATGAAATCTATAATATATCTATTGAGGGTATTATAGTTTCAGCTCCCCTCAGTTAATGGACCTCAAAGAATTGTAAAACAGTGGTTAAAATCTCAGTCTTAAGAGCTAAATGTGTATGAGCTAAACTTTGTGTCATTAGTAAGATCTTGGATTAATTACATACCTTCTTTCTTCTCATTGCTTTTTTATGAAATAAGCATAATAGTACTATCCATCTCATAGATTAGTTGCATTAAATTAAATAATGAATTTGTAACAGGGGGCAAAGTCTCTGTATATTGAAAACATTAAACAAATATGTGCTACTACTGTGAGAAAATGGATTAACTTTTACTTTCATTCATAAGAAAGTAAACATTGTTATAAATTTTATTGCTTTGGGTTAAAATGAAAAGTTGTGAGAAATACTGTTTTACTTGTTTCAGTACATAAGGAATACAGACTTCTTCCTTATAAAACAAAGATTTTTAGAATATTCCTCGTTGTTTGACATGACACAGTTATGACAACAAATGTTAAAAATTATTATTATGAAGAGATGACTTTAAACAAAATAACTAGGCATTGTAGGTACAATTCTAGGATTAAGTATATTTTTAAATTAGTAAATGAGGTATGTTTAACTTGAGATGTATAATAAGTTTAGGAGATAATTGTAAAATATGGTAACTCAGCAATCTCATTTGGTTTTAAGGTTCTCATTTGGTAGGGTTCTCATGAAATTGGCTATTCTCTTACACTGTGTTCAGTTTGAGAATTCTAATTTCTCTGGTTAGAATTCAATTTAGATTTAAAATCAGACTCTGGTCCTATCTCTTACATTATCTGACACCAAAAACTATTCCATTTATCTTTAAAATTGATCATTTGTATAACAATTTGGAAAATTAATACTGTGTGATTTTGCCTTACAATTTATGCCTTGTAGGTATCTGTTTTATCTTCACTAAACTCAATTTTAATTTTACTGAAAATAGATTCTCTCTGTCACTTGTACAATGGGTCCAATAACCTCATGAGAAAGTTACGAGAGTTGAGAATCTATATGGGAAGTGGTTAGGAGACAATATAGTGATCTTCAAACTCACTTGTTAATGATGAGTTTTCCATTCTTAATATGATGATTAGATGCTTCTTTTATCTTCTTCACATGTAGTAATGGTTGTTGTGTTACAATCTTTAATATATTAATTTAGTAATGTCCAGTAGATATTATTTTCATCAAAAATTCCTAGAACATTAAGGCATTTGGTGATCTAGAGAAATAAAAGCAAGGGAACATAGTTAAATACTTGTATTATCATCATCTAATTGTTGAAAAAAGGACATCATATAACTCTTTCATCTCATAGTAAAATGAATATATTGATCTCTTCATTTTAAAGACAAAGAATTTTTTGTCATTTTTAAGTAGAGGTACTTTAAATAATGATACAAAGGAAGCTTATATTTTTAAATGTTATTTATAAAAACATGAAAGGCTTGTATTTGGAAAAGAATTTCCAAACTGTTTTTCATACAACTACCTTTGGCCATCTGAATGATGTTTTTGGACAAGGGAAACCTACATACAAGTATAAGGATTTCAACCTGTATTCACCATAAAAATGTTAGGCCCATGAAAGCAATGATCCTACATATTTTCTCTGCTAGATTCCTGCCACATAATAGATTCTTTAATCCATATTTGTTAAAATGTACTTCTTTAAATAAAAATCCAGAGATGCTGTAGCAAGAAAAGTGTATTTTCAGTAATATTTTTACTTTAGTTATTTTATTGCTTCACAAAAGTTGTGGAGTCTAAGGCAATGTACATTATCCATATATTTACTAGTTATTGTGAAGATATATCAAACTATATTATTGCAAAATATTTTCCATTTGCTTTCCATACTAATTCAATCTATTGTTTAGTGCACATTATCAGGATAAGAAATAGTAAAAATTAGTAAACTTTGGGGTTTATTTTTCTAAAAATATAATAGATTTGCAATTTTTCATAATGTGTTTGTTCTGATTACTTTTGGTAAACATTGGTATTAATGAAAATGTTGAAATGCTTAATTTACTATGTACATCTTATGTTGTAGGACTACGAGTGACTCTTAGCAGCTTACCAAATGGTATTGAATGGTCAAGTTAATGAACAACTATAAAGTGTCTTAATATAGAAAGACTTGCATAGTCATCCCTCACTGAGGAATGCTGACATTTGTTTGAGAAGAGCTCTTCAGTAGAAAAAAACAGCTAATATATAAAATAAAAAAGAAATATAGAAAATTTTTTTTCTGCAATAAATAGCAACAAAGCCATAGCTTTTAATCTCTTCTCTCGGGCTGGGGATTTAGCTTAGTGGCTTAAGCGCCTGCTTGGCAAGCACGAGGTCGTGAGTTCAATCCTTGGTACCAAAAAAAAAAAAAAAAAAATCTCTTCTCTCTTTATTAGAAGCAAGATAGAGCAAGAGCCCCACTGCTCAGCAGCAGCTCCGGAGCACTTTCTTCCCTTGGTAGTTCAGGTTGCCTATGCACACAAGGACTTCATTTTCAGAATTCATATTGGCACAATTCATCATTAAAATAATCTTTAAAGTAATTTTTAAAATGACTACTCTTTCTAGAAAAGACAAAGAAATTGAAAAATGAAATCCTCTGAAGCACATATGGTGACAAATGACAGATAAAAGAAAATTTACACCATTAGACTAAACATACAGGACATTGTCGTATGAAATATGAGCAATTAACTGAGTTTCAGCCCATGCAATGTGAGTGGAAGGCCATGGGCAGTACTTGGTATAACTTTACTCCACGCACTTTCCCATAGTCTTTTCCCTTTCTAGGCTGGCCTAGATGGAGGTGATAACCTTGGCAAACTTGAAAGTCAACAATAAATGTACAGGACAAACATCTTTCTCTAAATCAAAAGTTCTTGCCAACTAGAGTACACAAATCATCTATGTGCTCATTGTATTCATGAGTTGTAAACCCTTCCACCAAAGACTGATTCATTAGATATAGGGGAAGTAGTCAGGAGTCTGTATTTTAAAAAATACCAGAATACAGTTTTGCTTTGTTTGAATTTGAGAAACACTAAACCTACATGTTTAAGTAATAGTCGATGTTTTTAATGCTAATGTTCGTTGCATACTATGTATAACCTTTCAAACACTGTCTACATCTAAATCTGTATATGAACCTATGTGTTTCAGAAGAAAATAACACAGTAAAAAAAGCCTCAAGAAATTATCTTACTCTTGCTCACTTTATCTCAAACTGAATAATGTCAGCTACTTTTACTCTGTTTTTAGGGTTATCTCTGTGAAATTATTCCCTCTGATTTTTTTTCTTGTGTCCTCTCCCTATTCTTTGCATCTTTTAAAACATGGAGAGCAATATAAAACGCTCTCCTAAGTGTCATTCATGCTGTGCATTACAGAAAAACACATCCTGAGATTTTCAGAAATATCTTTTAGTTGTATAATACCTATTTTATTTAATTTTTGTGTGCAATATATATTTTAAACACAAATCACATTGTTTACTTCCCTAAATACATCAGAGACTTTAAAGCAAATTGTACATGTACCTTGTAGATTTTTTACCAGCTTCATTTCAAGCAAGTAGTTTTTGTATGTATCTTCTCAGCTTTTTTCTTTAATATTAAAGACATTTCGATATTATGTACACCTCTGGTGGTTTCTCATTTTCTTATTGAAAAACTTACTATATTTCAAGCAACTAGCATTGCATTTTGTATAAGCTTTATTTGAAATAACTTTATATGCCATACTATATGACAGATGGCAGAGTTTCTATGTAATCACTAACTTGTCGCATTCCATTCACTTAGTACAATTTAATGTTCTTTCATAGTCTTGTCTTCCAAATGTGAAAGCTATGAGAAAATCTTTTGTAATAAATACCTTTCTGTAGATATTTTCTATTTTATTAGAAAGTGAATTTTCATTGGCATGCTGTCAAATGTCATCAGAATGCCACTGAGCAGGAGTCACTGTGGCAGCAGGCTACAATTATGTTTATTAGTCTTACCCACTGAATTGGGAGTGCTCACATTTCCCGCCTAGGATACTACTAATAATTTTCTCTTAATGCTTTTCCACTTTGATCTCAGCGTGCTTCTGAATACATTACCCCACTAAATCCTCCATCAAACAATGCAAAAGACAAAGCAATTCAATGCATGTATAATTTGTGTCCCATTTCAAATGCAGCATTGGGTTTCTAGTTACTCCAATTGTGATTGCTATTTTCAAGTGAAATTCAGTTCATATTTATGTACAAAGGCTCTTATCATCAAACAGAAAATAGTTGGGGATCATTTTATATTACCTATATCTGTCTCTAGATAAGAATTGTTTTTCACTTTGGATAAAAATTATCTTTTGTTTTTCTTCCATAGAATAATGAAATGTTCATGATTTAAAAACCAAATCTCTAAATGCGATCAGTAGCCTACTTTTACTATGCTAATTCATCTTTTCTCATAGAATAATGCAGGTTTTTCTATTTGGCTGCCGCCTTTTGATTGAGGTATTGATATGATTTGGGTTAAGCAATGCAGTATGCTAAGATCTGGTTGAAAAGAGTATCCTATTAGATTATTCAGTACTCCTGCATAACATTTTCTATTAGAGAATATGTGTTTCCCCTTTGAATAGTCTATCTTTCCTAAGTTGGCCTATATTAAAACTGTAGATATAAAAAAATAAACATAGGCAGTTTTATAATACACTAGGTATACACAATCTACTGGAAGAACACATAAATTAAGAGTTATATTTTCTCTATGCATTTTCATAAACTAGCATTTTACTTTTCATAAGCTTTAACTTAGCAAAATATCTAAATTAATTTTGCAAAGTTAAATCTTTAGAATGTTTATATCTGTTTATACCTGATAATAAATTATAATGAAATTGGAAATTAATCACCTTAAATTGTGTGCAATAAAATGATGCATTATTAACTATAACAGTACATAGGTCTCTAAGAAATTAAAATGCTTTTTATTAAATTTTCAAGTTAACCTTTTGCTCTGAAATTTTATTACCAGAGAAAATATTTAAATAGGAAGTCTAAATTTAACAATCTTGTATTTTTAATATCTTTTTCTTTTCAGAAATTTTGAGATATTTTGTTAATTTTCCATTAATCACAAAATTTGTGGCTAAATTTGATCATGCATTTGATCATATGTATTAAATTGTCCAGAAACTTGACCATAAAGTATTAAAATAATTTAGAGGATTGATTAGTATGAAATAATGGCACATATACTTGTAGAATTGTTAGCACAAATAAACAGTAACAACATGTGTTCATCTCCAGCTTTTTGCTGAAATTGGGATGCTTTCTTGTGAAGATGTATAGTAAATCAGGATGAAACTGTCCTTCTGCTGTTTCCCTATTTTGAAGGAATTGTGGGTAGGTGTTGGTGTTAGTTTGAATTCCTCACTGGTAATGAATGTCTGGTACTGTAGGCCACTGGGTAAATTAGCCTAAATGTGAGCCCTTGTCTTTCCTATAAAAACCTAGATGTTCATGAGAATTTTCTTATTTGATGGTTGCATAAATTTTGTTTGGACTCCCTGATTATCCTTCTAACAGCTCAGAAAAATTCTCAAGAATGTTATATTCCTTTTCATTTCCTCTGACTGGGACTTAAGTCACTTATTGTGATGGTTACATTTGTGTGTCAACTTGACTGGGCTAAGGGATGACCAGGTAGCTTGTGAAGATTATTTCAGGATAAAGCTGTGAAGATGTTTCTGGGAGAGATCAGTGTTTAAATCTAGATTCAGCAAAGACCTGCCTCTAGTAACATGAATGGACATTATCTAAATCCACCTACTACGAGTCCAAATGATACAAAATGAAGCAAAGGAAGGGCCAGTTCTCTCTTTTCAAGCTAAAGCATTCATTTCCTCTCACTTTTGGCAGTCAGAGTTCTAGGTCTTAGATCTTCCGATTCTCAGACTTAGCCCAGTGATCCATAATGGTCCCCAGGTTAAGGCCTGTGGGCTGAATTCCACCAGCAACTTTCCCAGTTCCTGGTTCTCTTATCTGAATGGTTCCACATCTCTGTAGAACCCTAATATGTTTACTCTTACACTATCAGTGCCATGTTTTTGTCTCTGCTCCATGTAAATTCAAACAAGGAATATAACTCATTTGCATCACCTTTAAACTACTAAACAAGATAGATTTTTGTATGCCAGTCTTTGTAAATATTCTCGTTTTCAGAGTTTATGGCCACTGTGATTTTCCCATTGATATTTTTCTGGTGTTTTCTCTCCTTCATACCTCTATTTAAAGTCATAATCCTTCTCTTTTTCTTCCCTTCCTATAATTTTTTATCCTATAAATTCTCTCTGATTCTAATCAGAGAATTTAGCTCTGTGTTTATTCATTTATTTATTTACTTACTTTTTCATACCATTTCCTAGGAGTTACAACCTAGGGAAAGATACCGTCTGCTAAACAAGAGTCAGTCTGTCTGTGTAGACCTAACCATCGCTTGCCTCTTAGTGGAAGAAGCCACTTAAATAAGTTGTGTAGTATGATCTGTTCATAAATTACTTAAGTATGACTCTCAGTTCTAGCTTCCTGAAATTTAAACTGACCTGTATAATGGACTTGAGGTGTAGATTAAGTGTACATATACTCAAATCAAGCCTAGCACAGGTCCTGGCAGATCAGCATTACTCACTTTCTTCTTAATTTGTGCAGGTAACTCCTCCACATTTCCCTCTGTCTTCCATCCTCATGACTTCCTGTTCTGCTCTCACATGGTTTCCAGCCCCATGAGAGCACAGATGTTATGCTTGGTCTGGTTTTACCTCCTTCCCTATGACTGCCTATGCAGATTTCTTAATACTGTTTTATATACCTCTTTACCATTCACACAGTGTACCATCAGCAGTTCTGAGAATATGGTCCTACCGTGTCTCTAAGCTGTTGATGCTACTGCTACTTTGCATTCTTTTCCTCTTCATAGTATCTCCCTGATTTAGTTTGTCCTGACACAGGAGTATATTAAGTGCTGCTTTACCTGAGTTAACATAGGACTTACTATCTTGGCTTAATATCTACTCAATGTTTGTCTCCTTCTGGACCATGCACTTTTTATGCCATCTACATTAAAAAACAGAAGTATATTTTAGATACCTTTCTAGCTTAATACTGAACCACATTGAATTGTGTGTTTCTTACTTATTATTATTATATTATTATAATTATACATATTATATATACTTATAAATAATAATTATTACATATTATAATTATATAATATGCTATAATAATAATAATTATTATTATTATTATAATTTTCAGTCACTGTAGGCTATGATTTAATAAATAATATTCCTGACAGGCATTCCCACAAGAGTCCCAGGATTACCTTCCACAGAATTATGATACTGTCTCCTTCTGTGAAGACAGAAGGGAAGGGATTTAGCTTAGTGGCTTAAGCGCCTGCCTGGCAAGCGTGACGTCATGAGTTCAATCCCCGGTACCAAAAAAAAAAAAAAAAAAAAGACAAAGACAGAAGGGAATTCTCATTTCTTCTGTGATTACCTTCCCACTATAGGCAGTGTTACAAACTCCTCTTCTTTCTGGTTCACTGGGGAAAGAAGACATTCTTTGTGGCTATAAAATGGGAAAGATTCTTGAATATTATGTGGGAACCAAACTATACACTGTACCCAAATTCATCTCTTTAATTTATCTCTGAGTCATTTTCTTGGTTTAAAAATGACTAATGTAATAATATCTGAATACTACTCTCACACATAAAGTCTGATATTTTCATTGTATTTCTTTATCAGACACTGAAACTAAATCAGGTCAGCACATGGATCAACCTGTACACTTAGCCCATTCTGATATCTCACCTATCGTAGATTAACACTTCCCTCCGCCCCAGATCTCACTCCTGGACTGCTCATTCTTGATTCTGTTATTGTCATCCTTGCCCATAGTAAGCAGTGCCATCATGACATCAGTGCCATCATGAATGACATCACATCGTGACATCAGCACCATCATGATGTCGGTGTCATCATGACATCACATCATTACAAACATCTTCTAATGGTGACTATTAATCATAATTATGTCTCACTTATTATATAGAGTATGAAATGTTGCATGAGCTCATTATAGAAAATGTGTGAATTTATGTTTATGATGCATATCTTCTCATACCTTCTCCTCAGTCCTTGCTGGTTTTTGGAAGCATACACAGATATGCTATTGATTTGTAAATTTCCATATTGATATGTATATTTGTTTAGGAACATGAATACATATATACAGAGACTTGAGACCTGCTATTTCAATAAAGATGTTCTGGAAAATTTAAATATGGCTACACACATATTGTCACATTTTCCTTCCTGGCATTAAAGTAGTAATAAATGCAAATTTATTTTATATTAACAGTTCCCAGTTGATGGGCATGAGCATTGTACCTAAATAATATTCTAAAAGGTTGATAATATATCAGTTGAGAAAATGAGCATTTCAATGATTTATATGTTAATAATACTTTAAGCTTTGTGTTCTGTATTTGTAGGCTACTTCCTCATTTTATCTCAGAAATATGATATTAGCTCAGAAATATGATATTAATGCCAGGAATGATGAGACAATTAACATAACTGAAACATTTTATTTGAAATACACAACAAAAAGAGATTGATTACCTAACGTACATACCGCATAGTAAAATTGACATGTTTTTCTGTTGCTACTGGAATTTTTTGTGACAAGAAAGATTTTGATTTTGTTCATACTAAACTGGCTTATACATTATAATACTGTGGGGAAGTGAGGTGTTGATTTCTGATCCTGTTTTACTTGGCGTGAGAAAGAGTGACACTTAAAAACACATGACTTGATATTACATGTTTAAAAACATAAAATTATTGCCATAGATAGGCTATATCATACTAAATTTTGAAGTAAGACTAATTTTGGAAGTTTATAAACAATAGAAACCTACTTATTTTTGTAAACCTGATCTGAATAATACTTTCACACAGGTGCAAGAATATTCATCACCAATTTTCTAAATTTTAATATAGAATTTTGAAATTGTTGATCTGTCTGGTAGTAAAACTGTGTTCAAATAAAGTGTTTTATGAAGACAGTTGTTCTAAGCACTTCCCTGAAGGTTTTGTGTGGATGTGTTTTTGGCAGTTGGGTCACTGCCTGGGGCAGGAATGTAGGAGCTCACTATAAGACCATGTTCAGCCTTGTGAGAAATTACTAAACTGTCTTCCAAAGTACTTATAACATTTTGTTTTCTCATTCACAAATGAAGTTCCTGTAGCTCCACATTCTTACCAACAATTAATTGGTGTTGCCAGATTTCTGGATTTTAGTGACTCTTACAAAGGAGTGATAGATTTATGGACAGTTCAACCATATAGAATATATTATTAGCACTAGATTGCTTAGTCACTTTTTGCAACAATTTTATAAGTGGAACCATGTTGTACGGTTACTTTTTTGGTTTAAAAATGTATTTCAGTCATTTTGATTGGTGAATATAATTGTAGGTTCTTAATTTTTACATATCCCTATTACCCCACTGTCTAAAATACGTCACAATTTAACTATTCCTTTCATTGTTACATAAATTTGCCTTTCCAGCTTTCCACTTGTTAACACCTGGATAATATTTTGTATGTCATGTCTATTAGCTTTGTTCCTAAATATAGTGACCTTTTAATCACTGTAATTAGAACTAATTTTACTGTTTTTTAATTTTCACCAACAAACATTTTTTGGTGTTTTTTAAATGTTAATCCATCTTGAATAGAATATAACTTCTTAAATATACAGATTATTTTCGTGTTACTTAGTGGTACATGTCTACACTCACAGTAGTACCTGGCAGGTAAGAGGCCTACAAGAAATATTTGAGTGAATGATGATATATAAAATATTGACTTTTGCAAGTTGTCCTTACAAATGATAACCATAATTATTGTTAGCAGCTCTGTTCTCTCCCACTGAGAGTAAATACATCTATTTTTGGTTTAAATAAGTTGAGGATATTTTATTAGGGCATATCTATTTGGTATTATTCCCTCTTTCCAGTGAATTGAAAATTTAATCAATATGTATTTATTCTTCACAAATATTTTGATTAAAGTATATTTTGCCTGCATGCATTTTACCATTTTCATTTTGGTTTATTTGATTGTTATTAGATTAATTGTTGTTTTACTCAAAATTTATATGTCCTCATATATTAAATATCTGTTTTATCACCTACCTTTTAAAACTTTAATCTGATAATCTTTTTTATCTGAAGATTTTTTGCCTTTACCATTATTGAGATAATTACCTAGTTGAGTAGAATTCTGACATTTTAGGTTTCATCTTATCTTTGTTCTTGTTAATTTGATTTTAAACTTCTGACTTTCTTTTGGCTATTTGAGCCCTTAATTCTCATTCTTAATCTTCATTGTATCTATTTATGCTGTTTATTCAAATCATCTGTTTGTAGTGTTTGCTTTCTATACTTTTAATGTGCAAATTTCACATACTGAAGTTTTCAGTTAAACAGTATCTCTGTCATCTTTCTTACCAACAAGATTCTTAGCATTTACTATCGCTAGTGACCCTGCTGCTAAAGTTATGCTGTCATTGTCCAGAAGCATATTTAGATATTAATTTTGATGTTACAAGTTAGGCATTAATGTTTTGTGATTCGGTTATCATTTATTGTAGATTTACATACATTTTCTTATTTCTAAAATCCGTTTTTTTCCCTAATATCTTAAGTTTTCCTCTTACCCTTTATATAAAGATGTTACGTGATGTTTTAGGGGTAGTACACATTTTCTTGATATATTCATGAAGAGTCTATGTCTCCTAGAAAGAATTTTAGTAGTACTGTGGTTGTAGAGTTTAGTTATTTAGTGGGTATATCTACAGCTTAGTAGCAAGGCTCTGGTGTCTGCTGTCTCTCAGTGACTTACTGATAAATTCTAATCATTAAAGGATCAGTGCTTTTTATAGACTATCTTTGCTTTTAGGCTCTATTTACAAGTTTTACAGTTTCATTATTATTTGTCTCACTGCATTCTTTTTGAAAATTATCTTTTGTTGTGTTCATTTGCCTTTATTTTTGGTTCTGGGGATTGAACTCACTACCTCATGCTTGCCAGGCAGGCACTTGTGTTTGGATTATCATAAAGGTAAATTCACATGATTAGTCAAGTCTGGGGAAGTCCCATCTTTACTTCTTTCAAAATTAACTTTTTTGTCATCTAATTTTTAAGCAGAACCCCCCATAATTGTTAAGCTTCTATAGCCTCTATGTGTTAATAATTTTGTTCCTGAAAACACACATAATTGGGAAGATTGACTTAGGATCAGTTGCAACATAATTTGGGATTAAGTTATTTTGAACTATGTAGTTATTGTTACAGATAAAACTTGTTTATGTAAAGAATTACATAAGATCTTGTAGAGCAGTTTTCAAAATACTTATCAGGATAATTTTCAAACCTGATTTATTTGGCTGTTGGTGGGGTTTATATAGGGTTTCAATGGTAGTTTCAAATTTAACCTAACTTCTGAGGTTCTGTCATGGACTGGGTCTGAGAGTTCTTCAAACTTAATACACCTCTGCAGATCTGCTGACTCTGGTTGCAGAAAAATAATTCTCAGGATAAGTCAGACAGAGGCACACATAGGGTTTATTAGACAATGATAGGGATTACTGGGCACACTCAAGAGGGATGGGGACTCTCAAAGAAATAACACATATGACTGGGCACACTTATTTTTCTCACAAGGGAGTGAAAGTTAGGGAAATATAGTGGCAAAATAGTGTACGTTCGCAGGCATGGATTTTGTTTTGAACAGGCGATTTAAACATTCTATGGATTCACTTAACATGTTTTTTATTCTTTTAATTGGGCCAATTTAGGGTCCATTAGTGCTGGACCTTGTAGGGAGGGAGTGTGAATCTGTCCAAGGATGGTAGACATCGGGATAATCTTTACCTCAGGGCCAGGATCCTATTTCTTCCATTCTGAATTGAGCTAGTATATGGCCTTGGGTGACTTTGGCTGTGTTTTGGAAGCTGCAGCCTTCTTAAAAATACAATTATTAATTACGGTTTCCTTGTCTCCTTTCTGGCTCTTATTTCCTGTATTCTTCCTCAGTTCCAGGTTTTACTGCATATCCCAGAATGTAGGTCAAGAGCTATCAGAAGATACCTCCAGGTTAAATGCCATTTTCAGCATTTGTTTCTCATAAGGGCTACTATTTTTATTATAATTTCTGACCTCAGAAAAATGTAGTTACTTTGTCACTATGTGAGCTAAGAATTAAAAGGAGAATCTAAGAAATATATTATCTATCATTTGGATAACCTCATATGAACACTTGTCTTTCATATTTTGTTTTGAGATATAAAGTCATTACTTTTATATGAATACCTTATAATTAGTTATAAAACACCAAGATATATTCATTTGTTAAACATATACCTTGTCTACCTCTAATTTCTAAATAATATACTATATGAACTGTAAGTATGAACAAAGTATCAAAAACATAGAGTTGGTAGATTACCATACTAGAAATTGATGCACAGAAGTCAGAATTTTTGAATTTAATAGAATCAATTTTAAAATTGTGGCTGCCACAGTAATCAGCATAAGGAAATATGACAGGGGAAAATACTCAGGCAGGAGCTCTTCCTGCCAGTTAGCTGTGTGGAACAGGGGTCTTCATGTGAAGGGACACTTTGACAGCCAAAGGCACAGACTGTGGCTTCTAATAACCTGATAAAATGGCAGAAACAGTAATTACATGGCTATTTCCAATTTTCATTCTCAGTGTTTGTCACTTAATTTGAAATCAACATTCATTGAGGTCATTATTATAAGGACTTAATGTAAGAAAGGGTTGCAATATTCTGATAATTTTCCTTCACATAAAAGAGCAGTGTGAAAAATTATATGCGTGCCTTATTAGCATGCATCTGACATAAACAATACCCACACCATCTACCTATCCTCCAAATGGACTTTTTTTAGGCATTAAAAATAGTTTATTTTGAGCTGAGCATAATAGTAAGTTTCCTAATTGTGAACTTAAGTAAGTTAAATGGCAAAACTTAGAAATCACATAATGTTAATATCATTATTTTAGCAAAAAGCAGCAGTTAGCCATTTTATTCACCAAAGAGGAAGACAATAAAGATGTCCTTTAATAGGTTCAAGAATATACAAACCATCATGAATTCACCTAGTGGAGTATTATCCAGTGGGGGGAGGTGTAACTTAGCAAGCCACCAAACAACTTACATGCAAATTGCTAAATGGAAGAAGCTAGTGTGAAGTGGCTACACAGCATATTATTATAATTACTGTCATTCTACAAAAAGCAAAGTGGTAGACATAGAAAATGGATCAGTCACTTTCCAGAGATGTAGGGAGCTTGGAGGTTTGAAAAAGTTAAATGCAAGAAAACTTTTTAGGGTCCTGAAACTGCTCCATAGAAAACTGAATTGGTGGATACCTGACACTATTCATTTTTGAAAACTTCTACACTTCTAGGTGACAAAGAATAAATTCTACTGTATGCAATTAAGCATGAATTGTGAGTTCAATATGAAAAAGGAATCTGTCTTGAAATATGTATGATAACGTCACTGAAAGGGACATAGAAGCTTGTTTTCTTTTGTGCTCTCATATTGTTTGACAGGACTCACTGTATTTCCCAGATGGTGCTGAGTCTGAGCTCACATGGAACTCGAGCTCAGCCTCCTGACTGGCTGGGACATGGTGTGTGCCACTAAGCCCAGTTTTCACAACTGACCTAAGTAAATTTGGAAGTAAGTGGAGACTGTCAGGGTGAGGCTTTTAAAGGAGAGGCACATACTTGCTGTACTTAGTGAAGTTCTTTTCTACATTAGTACAGGGAAGCAGTTCTGAAACCAGTATAACTGTGCATGGAAGATGGAACAAATAGTAAATGGACATCAGATGGCGGAACCGGGTTTTTTAGTGTTGAACCAGAAGTTACACGTAAGCAAGGAAGAAGGCTTAGAAGTAACTTGCGGCACTGAGTTAGGGTTGGATATGTTAGTATGACTTCATGCTTAACATGGTAAATATATAAATTAATGTATGCAGAAATATTTAGACATTTGTTAATGTACACATGACTCAGCGTAAACACATATTTTCTAGTTCTGTCTCCGGAGAGTCAAGAAGAATGCCACCACATTAGTAATGAGTACACATAGTGTCAAGATTTTGAATTCTAATAGCCTTCTTCAATGACAAGAAACTAGAATCCCTTAAAAGGTGCCTGATTGTAGGAATATGCAAGATGAGAAAGTTAGGAAAACAAACAAGGAAAGTTCCTGAAAAGAACATAGAGGCAACTAAAAAGCTCATAATGGTCAAACTGGAACAATCAAAATAACAAGTGTACTTGGTCATATCCATATTTATAAAATAAAATTTATAAAATATTTGTGAGTCTGCACTGATACAAGTGAATTATTGAATAGTGAAATAAATGTGAATAGACAAATTTCTTGTGAAAAATCCCAAGTAATTTATCTAGGCACTGTCCTATTAAGACAAGATATATGTCTTCACTATCTGTGTGTGTGGGCTATAAGCAGGAAAGAGTGAGGCTAATCATACTGTAGTGAAACCTGGCAGATACCTTAATTTTGTGGGGAGTGGTATGTCATATCAACAGTATAGACCCTAATATGATCTGCTGAGATTGGCCCTTCATATCTGTGATTTTCCTTTCCAGAACATACTATCCACTTTAACCATGATTTAAAGATGTCTGAAGAAATTCAAATAAAGCATGATGTCTAATTAATAATAATGTGTCAATACTGATTCAGTAGTCAGTTCAAGTGCATCATAATAATATAGGATGCTAGTATTACAGAAAAACGGTGAGGGGTATTTGGGCCTGATGTATTCTGCCTGTGCACCTGTTATGTAAAAGTAAACTATTCCAAAGTGAAAAGCTTATTAAAAGAGCAGAAAGCCAAAGGAACAATGCAACCAAAATTAGGGTAACGATTATATCTGGTAAGAGAGAGAGAGAGAGAGAGGAATAAGACACATGAAAGTCTTGAAGGGATCAGTAATATTAAGTTGATAGTGTTTATGATTTTATTACTTATTGTTTTTATATCCTTGTATCCTTCACAAAGTCTTTTATATGTATGCTTTGCAAAATATTTTAAAGGAATAGTTGCCTGAAGCAGAAATGGCAAAGAGATGAAAAAATTTGAAGGGTAAGTTTATCAGAGAGAGTTTTCTGGGAAGTATGTAATGCTTATTCATTTGGCCAATGAACTAATAATTGGAATGCTATAGCTGTAATTGATTTGGCGATAAAGATGGAGTATGAAACTGCAATTATGTGTCGTGCCCAGTGCTTGTATAAGAGGAAAGTTAGAAAGGTCATCTTTCAGAAGTGAGAAATTTTTTTGGCAGAGCATTTGAAAGGATATGCACTGAGAATTATGCACATTAATTCTCTTCATGAAAGAGAATGATAATGCTTATAGTGATGATAATAATAGCTACTATTTATTTATGCCTATTCTGAGTCAGTTACAAGTCTCCTGCTTTCAAACTTTTCTCAAAGGCTGTGAATAAAAAGTTACTCAGAGATGTTCAGTAAACCTTCACTGCTGTTGTGAATATTGGCCTTATTATTAATCTTATATATATAGTGTGGTAGGCTGAATAATGTCCCCCAAGATACCCAGACATAAGGAGCATTGCACATGTGATCAAAGATCTTAAAATGGGAAAACTGTTCTGTATTATAGTATAAAATATGCATGCAATGTAAAGTATGTACATGGCTTCTTAGAAGAAGGATGCAGTGGGTGAGGGTTAGTGAAAAACATGCCCATGAGCCAGTGTGTGTAGGATATCTTTTGAATATGGAGGAAATGACTGAGAAGACAGACATTCAGGAAACTCCTACAAGCTGGAAAAGGCAGGATTCTCCTTCTTAACCTCCTAAGAAATCCTGATAATATCTTGATTTTGGAATTCTGACTTCCATAACATGAAGAAATAAATATTTACTATTTCTGAACAGATTCCCAGCACATGGGACAAGTGGCTGTGAGCGCCTTCCTGCTCCATGGCTGTGGTTCTACACAATTCACATCTGCATGCTCAGCTGTTGGTTCCTAAAACCACATACATAGGGACAATGGGTCCTGTATGTTCACAGTCAAGGCCATTATCTCTTTCAGAACCACCCAAGCCTGATCCACTCCCCACCACACAAATTGAGATGAGTTCTATTTGGGTCTGTTTTTCTTCTGTAGATACCATCCTGGCTCAGAGTGACATAGCTTCTGATACTTAACCAGTGTAAAAATAGAGCAACACTTCATTCTTAAATAAAAGAAGTTTTATTTCCAGAAAGTCTGCCTTCTTTGCCTATGGATCTGAAAGAGTTTTTTTCCATTCTCATGTGCACCAAGAGATACTGGGAGGAGCAGCTAAAATAAGCCAAGCAAACTGTCCTATGGACGTTTCAAGGAGAAATGGTTCCCCAGTCATCTTATATAACCTTGCAAAATAAAGAAAGCCCACTGCAAGTTGTATCTATTTCCATTTATGGTAAAGAAACCACTGACATGTTTTCTAACATACTGTTTTACCTGGTCACTCCATTATGCAGCTCTGACCGCTCACAAAGCTGATTTCCACTCTCCTTCAGATTATCTTTGATGCTGTTTGCAACCTATTCCCGCCGATTCTATATAAGGTCCTCTACATCTGCAAAATAAACTCTCTCTCTCTCTCTCTCTCTCTCTCTCTCTTTTTCTCTCTCTCTTTGTTTCTCTCTCTTTCTCTCTCTCTTTTTCTTTCTGTTTCTCTCTCTGTTTTTCTCTCTTTGTTTCTCTCTCTCTCTCTCTCTCTCTCTCTCTCTCTCTCTGTCAGTTACAGGGACTGAGCCCATATCCCAAGCCCCATTTTAATTTTATTTTAGACCAGGTCTCCCTAAATTGCTAAGTGGCCCAGATTGGTCTTGAATTTGTGATCCTCCTGCCTCAACCTCTGTGTTTGCAGGCCTGCACCATCTCCATGCTCAGTTACCCAACTTCCACTCCTTCCAGTATTTACTTTTATGAAATAAATCAATGTGTTCAACAGATGTAGATTCTAATAAAGATTTATTTTTAAAAAGGAGAAAAAATACAATTTCTTGCTTTCTACATTGCAGGATTACATATCCTAAAAATATAAGTAACATATGCCATTTATATGTCAACTAAAATATGGTCAGGGTGCAATATTGCCTTATGAGAAAGTTCATGTGTATTAAGAACTTATTTTTCTCAAACTTCAAATCAAGGAAGTATAATGAAACAACAAACTTGTTTTCTAAGGCTATGTTTAACATTGCACTTTGAGAGTTCCAGTTTCTTTTGATCTCTAACCCAGAGGTTCATTCAAAATCTTAGAGCAACAGCTGTGGCCAGTACACTCACTTTACATATTAGAAATCTGAATTTCTCTTTGATTTCTATGATATAACAACAAGATAGTTTATGAGTGAACAAGGATGTGTCCTCAGTGGATTAACTATGATACAGAAGGTGCTTTAGGAAATAAACCAAAAACTCCTTCCCCAGTGAGTTAATTATTCACCCAAGAAATAATATGCAAATTAAACAAACTTGGTTGTTATATTCAATACGGAAATTAATACAAATTAATTCATTAAAAATCAGTTAAAATAAAGAAAACATATCCTTAGAGTAAATGTGGTACTGATTAATCAAGCTTTGTCTCTCATGAAATATTTATTCCTCATTATAAACTCTTAAGTATCTTAGACAATTTTGTTTATCTATAAATATCAGCTATTTAAATTTACAGACTTGAAGAAGAAAGGTGAATAAAGTCATTCATGCTATGATTAGTGCCTGCACAGTAAAAATACAAAACAATTATTTTTGCTCCATGTTTAGTAGGTTGACTTGGGAGGATAAATGGCAAAATATCAATATCAATACTTTCAATACATAATTTCAGAAAAGAAATTATTTTTAAGTGGAAGTCTCAGAAGTGCCCAAACTATTTTAACATTAAAGCTTTAAATCATCTCCCCCCATCAAATTTCTTAACAGAGAATCAAATCGGTAGCAAATTATCTAACCACAAATAACAAATTGCATAGTTTCTTTGTCTAGACTGTTGCTCACTGGTGTTGTTTAATGTTCACAAAGAGAAAAAGTGATCACATAGCTAGCAGCAGTAACAAGAACCAGAAGAAAGGAGTTGACTGTGTGAGGCACATGCTACAACTCCACATCAAGTCATGATCTCCTAGGAAACCAACTATAAATGCAAATAAAAATGTGAGCAACGTGGAGTTGTGGTATTTCACCCTTATTTGGAGAAAATGTGTACCTGGAAATCCACTGTACTTACGAGAAACATAGGATTTGATCTGTTTGCATCCTTTTCCTAGAGTAGAACAAATAGGGTATGGTATGTGTGTGTGTGTGTGTGTGTGTATGTGTGTTATTTTTGTTGTTGGTTTGTTTTGTTTTTAATCAGGCATTGACCCATCTCCTGACCCGCAGACTCTTACTTTTTCTGTTCACTTTGGTCTGACTCTGCCCATATATTACTAAAATAGTGGCCTTTCTTCCATGCTCACACTCCAGTGATTTCATCTTTGAATTTTCCAAGCACTATTGTTAGGTCATTATCTGTATTTTAACATTTTATAATGGAATTGTGAGCTCTTTTTTATTTACCTGATACCTTTTCCATGGTTTGCACATTCTAGGCTCTTAAGGAAAAAAATGTAAATATTTGTAAATAAATGCATAAAGAAATCAGTGTCCTTGGGGATCAGCAAGTAGTGAAAAACCTATGCTCTTTGTGCACTCTTACAGTGGAGATGAAGATTACCTTCAGGGATTTGCACCTTTTCCATAAACTGCATAGTCTCAGGCAACATCAGGAAACAAGGAGAGTGACAGAACCTGGTCACAGTCTCTAGTCACACAACGCAGTAGGGAAAAACCCATAACCGGAAGATCCTAGATGTTTCTGGTCCCACAATGTCATGACCCAGGAATGTGGACAATATGACAGTATTATCAGTGTGGGTCTATGAACACCTGGCTGACTTGCTGTGGTCACTGTTTCACAGAACAAATGACAGGCCATTCAGTGAAATGCAAGGCTTAGTAAACACAGACTTTCTTCATAGATTCCTAATTATTGTCATTTCTAGACATTCTTTCCAAACTTTATTCTCTTCTTCTTACAAATTCATGTGAATTTCTGAAGGATGCCTAATTGTAATTGGTTGGAATCATCTACTTCTACCAAAAAACACAAGAAGAGTGTACTAGTAACCATCAAGTAGTCAAGAAAACTGATTACCAGTTATGCTCTTATAAGTACTAGCTTTCTAGTGTACTTCAGTCCTTTTCTAACTATTACATTGGTGCATTGGTTTAATCTTCAAAGTTTAATGCTATTTGCCATTTGATAATTTTGGTAACAAACTACAAAAATCATTGAGCATAGCTCTATAAAAATTATTTGACATTTATGGTACATATACTATTTATTCATAATGTGCATAACTATTCTATTGTCAGAGGCTCCCAGTAGAAATCCATTTTGTATTTCAAATTATACATATAAATGTGTGCGTATGCAACACATATATATCATGTAAGTGAAACAGCTTTCAAGAAATACTTATCACAATTTTAATAAAATAAAGCTATAATTCATGCAAAATTATTTTATTATTTACATTAAATCTAGAAAATATTAGTTGAAATAATTAAGAATACTTGTCATAAGTGATTGAATTAATTTTGTAAGTAGCAGATAATAAACTGTAGTGTAAGAAAAGCACAAATTGTATAATGAAAATACTCATCTTGTTATTAATAGTTTATGAAATGGCACTTTTAGATTGTTGTGGATAATGGTAAGAAAATTGGAACAAATTAAATTTTATTTTATTGAGCTTGTTTACTAATCATGTTTTTGTTTTTCATTACCCATAGGTTAGGTGACCACTCATATATTCAATGTAACAAGTACGACTTTCATTAATCATTCTCACAATTGTTTTCATTGTCAAAGCTTTCATTTTTGGAAAGTGGTTAATTGTCTATAGATGTTTCAGCCTTTGAGTGTTGCAACATAAGTTTATGACAGAGTGTAGTCTTATAATCAAAGTTTTAGGACAAAAGCTGTGGCTCCCAGGGGTTCTAGCAGAGCAGGAGTGGGCAGTAGGAGAAGGCAGGGAAAGAGATATCATCTGCACTGCTGTGCTGAGAAGACAGAGAGCGCAGATCTGTCTTCACAACTGAGGTTTATAAAAAGGGGGAAAGGGCAAGGGGTGAGAGTTTGCATAGCTGGTAGAGTAGCTGCAATCAGGCTGCAATCTGCTTAATCATTATGATTTTAGGAATGGTTCAGGAATCAGTGAGATGGTTCCCGTCCTATACCATAAGCGGACAATCTAGGGCCTAGGGAATGATTGGTTTTGCTTTGTGGGGAGGGCAGTTGCTTCTGCTTAGGGGCATAGTCTCCTTGGAGATCTGTCTGGGAGGCTGTCCTTTACCTGTAACTCAAGGTAACTGCAGATTTAAGACAACAACTGAAGACTTGACAGTATCATTCCAGGGGTTCTGGAGCAGGACATTGTCAAAGCTGGCATTTGTAAGTCCCTGTAAATCTGAACTATATCTTGGTGTCTGTCTTGAAAGGGGATGAGAGAGGTCAAGTAAAGTTAGAACTGATAAACCTTGTATTACTAGGTTTTGGACAGATAGTCTTTAATCAGCATGCTTGTGGTCAGAGCTGAGCAGCAAACTGACCCAAAGTGTAAGGCAATGAAAGAGACAGATTGGAATGAAGGCAGAGATGCCAAATTTAGTTTTGCTTTGCATTACCTGCTGGACATCTGTAGGCCCAACCTCTAAATCCCTGCAAAAGTCTCAGTCATCACTGTCATGGTTTAGTAACAACTCACTCTGTCCGTACATGAGCATTGCTCTCCACTGAGAAATCTGAATTTTTTTTCAACTGTTATAGTAGTTAACTAAGAGTGACTCTTTTACTCTTTTTTATGAGTTATGAAAGTATAAATAATGTATATATGTAGTTTAAAAAATAGATATTTTACCAATAAAGAACTGAATAAAATTAAACTCAGCAACAGCAGTGAAAGGAGAGAAACCTGAAAGGGAAAGACAGAGAAGGCATGATAGGAATGATGAGCAAAACAATTGGAAGAGTTTTTGGGTCTCCTCTTACACTTGTTTCGGAGTGGTTTGCTCTCATTATGCGAAGCAGCTGCCATTAAAAGACAACTGGTCCCCCACATGCCTAATGTTGGATTGCCTAACCCAGTGTCCCTTTCATCTGTCGAGAAGACAGAAGAAAGTGGATCAAGAAGACAGGTGGGAAAAGTTTTGGGTAAGGAGGAAAAAAGAAAGCCATGGAAAATATGAAGGGGAATAGGGAAAAACAAACAAACAAACAAACAAACAAAGAAACAAAATGAAAGTTGAGAGGCAGAACGAAGGAAACAGTTCTAAGCAGCTAGGCAGTCCATCAAGAGGTGCATGGAACCCCAGGTATTTTCTTTGTAAGCTGATCCTTCATGGGGTGCACAGAAGGTTTCCAGGTGCTGGTGACAGACATGGAACTGGACCAGGCTGTGCATGTTAGCTGACTCTTAAATCACAGTCGTGTCCCACATAAAGAGAGGTTAAACAACACTTATCTGCTGGCTTTGATGCAGGGATTCTTGGCAGGTGGAAATCCCTCAACATGTCAGGCCTTCGTCAATGTGAGTTTCCCCAGCTCTTGACACAGTTTTGTTAAATCTTCGATGACATTGTGGAATGAGCTCAGACAGTATCACTTTCTGGTCTGATAAGGAAACTCACACAGGTGTGCAGAGATAGTAGAGTGTTTAAGTAAATGTTATTGCGAGCACGGTCCCGAGTAGTCCCAATCAAGGGCCTTCCTCTGACTACTTATATTACCATAATAAGCATCTTTTTATAAGCCAGATAGAATCCTGTTAAAATTTAAATAAGAGCAGGAAGAATAGTTTTTCTCTTATTGCTGGTTAACATGGTAACCGTTGCACTGCTGAGCCATGAGGGTGTGTTGCTACATTGAGGCTCCCACACTGCCTGTTTCCTGGCAATCATATACTTTTATAACACTTTAAAAACTGCAAGGTAGCAGCCTTATTCAGTAGGATGTATTCGCCTGACTTTTAAGGTCAACTAGACAGTGTGTAAATAGAAACAGCAGTGATGCGTGGGTTTGGCAGCAGAAGGATAAATAATGGTTCTGAAAGGTTACATTCCTTCATGAAGTTCCATCTTCATGTGTCCTCCGTTCACAAACATCCATTCCAATCTGCCTGCGGAAACTACATACACTGCTTCTGACATAACGAAGGAACTTTGTCCCTGGTGTAAATAGAATGGAAAAATGTCCTTCAGGAATATATTTTATGTCATATCAGACACCTACTCCTCAGTGTAAAGAAATAAATGCCTTCGTGAAAGCCAAAGGCAACGGTGAAGTGGTAAGAACATGAGAAGATAGATTCTGCCTTATGGGGGAACTCACGATTAAGAAAATGGTACAGGAGAGGGGACATCTGTGAGAGCTGCAGGTAATATATCTTTAAGTAGTTAATCCACAGTACATGTAATACACGTACACTTAAATATGGCATTTCAATTCTAAAATGAGAGGGATACAATCAGTGTATCACAAAGGGGTTAATATAATAAATTTCACCCCCTTCTTCCCTTCCTCCTGCTACTCAGTCTCCCTTCTACCATGGTAGGATCAAAAGAGGTACACACCAAAGTTCCCCAAGGCCTGTGAAACTAGGCAGGGAGACAGGCTGAGGGGGTTGGAGGAGATGATTAAGGTATGCTATGTGCATGTGCAAATTTGCCGGAATGAAGCCCAATCATTTGTATAACCAATATGCGCTGATAAAAAGTCATGGAAAAATAAGGTACAAAAGATCATCTGTGACAGGACAGTGTCATGTGATGAGGGTCTGTAAGGAGAGTAATGTTCAAGGTGTTGAGAATGGCAGTACGTGAGCGCCAGTCTTTGGCTGTTGGTCCTGGGCCAGTCTCTCTCCATGGTTGCAGATTGATTCTTCAAAACAAGGGTCAAATGCCACCCTTCCTCCTCAGACAGCACACACCCTCATGCTGCTACCCCACGCTGGCTTATTCCGCCGCCCTGGTTGATGGACCACCTTCTCTCAGCCCCTCCTTCCTTCTCTGCTGCTGGGCAGCCTGCCCAGGAGCTCTTAGAACATAGGCAGGGTCCTTTCTGCCCCTCCTGTCCCCTCTCCCTGCATTTCGGTTTCCCTGTGCATTCTCATGGCTGGCTTCTCACCTTTCTCTGCTGTCGTCTCCAAATGAGCACAGCAAAAGACAAAAACGTCCTTGTTTTGTTTGGTTAATGAAAAGAATACTCTGTAATGTACTCCATTTTCTGTGGGTCCTCACAGATTGTAAATTCCAGGTGGACTTGCTTTTGCTCACCATTGTCTGCCTATTATCCAGAACAGCGCTGGCTGTTAGTAAGAATTCCCTAAGTACTTGGTGAATAAATGGAGTAAGTGAGAAAATGTACAAGACAGATGTGCATTCTCAACTTTTCATGCTTTCTTTTAAAAACAATATAGGGTCATGTGTGTGTTACAAATATGTATTTGTGTCCACCCAATCACGATGAGTGCATAAACTTCTAATGGCAATATTTTTAAGGTCTAAGTATAAACAAGAGCCTTGTATTGATATTTAAATCAGTGTGTGTAGTAATGAAAACATGTGCAAAATGATTGATGACAGACCCAACAGCAGTACATGTTCAGACAACTTGAAAACTTTAAGTTCAGTGTGCTGTGTGCATGTACAAACTTGCAAAATAAAACCTAGAGATCTGTATAACTAATATGACTGTATAACAACTATGTAAAAATGTTTAAAAAGATAAAAAATTGCACAATCACTACACATGATGAGCCATTCAGATATCTTAAAAATATATTTAAATGGAAATGGATGAAAATATGTATATTTCATTTCTTTTAGATTTTACTGACTTTAAGCAAGGATATAAAATTAAATTATGTAAGCCCAAAACTTAAGAAAGAATTTGAAATTAAAGATTATTCCAAATGGAGACTTTTCTATTTTACTTTGTTAAATTGCCCCAAAACATTTTTAATTAAAATTGTCCATTCCCAAATCTATTATGAAGCATTTACTTTTTTTACAAGGAATGTACTAAGTATTGGAAAAAAGGAGGAAAATCCCCTTGCAATCAAGGGGTGAGCAGTATGCTCCTGTGTGGGCTTAGATAGACATTTGAACTGATTATTTATAGTACACACCATTAATTCCTACGATGTAATTGTGCAAAACTATTTATATCATATCTTACATTTTAGATCGTGCCTATTAAGATAATGGTAGTAATTTATAGTGAAAAGAGATGAACTATGTTATCACAGTGATGCATGGAGAAAAACTATGTAGTAGATTAATGCTGCTTTTTGTGTATATTCAAGGCAAACAGAGAAAAAAACAAATATAAGTTTAATGACCATTCTGAGAGATTTTTCAAATGCTAGTAAATATTTAATGGTAAACATTAGGAGTTGGTGACCCTCTATTTTAAATACATTGTTCAAGTACTCTGTGTTTAATTTGGTTTTTCAAGTTGCTTGTGGACTTTTCAGCCTTTTATCCAGGCTAACCTCTTGGTACTTAAAAGATATAATCACATTGAATTAAAGGACATTTTTCTTCTAAAGAAAAAAAAAAAGAAATATTATGCATGAAATATCATTTGATGTAATTATTGAAGTTCAAGAGGTTTTTTCTTTTTTAATATTATTTCAAGTTAGCATTTCAATCTACAATGAAATAAATAAGCGTATACAACCAACTACATTAATTCCACATATTAGTCAGAAATCCAGTTGTCTAAACTAAAGGCTGTAAAAGAATTATTTTCTACTTGGTGTATTAACAATTCATTTTCTTAAGTCATTTAGTTATTGACAGTTTTCCAAGATTTTAAATGATGTTTCTATAGGATTTACCAAATCATGGGATTAATATTTGTTCCTTATTCTATAACATGCTCATTGTCAGCATAAATCAAGCCTGCAAATTAGAAACAGCAAAAGCCACTATTTGCATTGTGTCCTCCTTACACATGGTTTTAAACTAGGAGGCTTTGCAATTGTATTGAAAATGTTTCTTCTCTGTTATCATCCATCTAGTTAATTATTTTGCCCCCCCCATCTCCACCTTGGTACTGGGCACTGAACTCCAGGCCTCAGATTTGTTAGAGAAACACTCTTAAAAAAAAAAAACCAACCAGAAAACAAAACAACAACAACAAAACAATTAAAAAAAAACCAACCAGAAAACAAAATAACAACAACAAAACAATTGAGACACAGTCTCACTAAATTCCCCAGGCTGGCCTCAAAATTTCCATCCTCTTGTGTCAGACTCGCTGAAGGCTAACTTTCTAGGTGTGCACTGCCACGCCTCACTGTATTTGGCCAGAGAGTGGTTACACAGATTGGAGAGAGAGGGAAAGAGGGCAGAGATCTCTTGGGCATTTTCAGGAGCAGAAGCCTGAGCTGTGGGTCTTGAGTAAATTGGCTGCTGCCACGGGTTTCATGAATTGAGTCAGAGTTTTCTGGGACTCGCTGCAGCAGCACATACGAATTGAGACAGTGTTTACAAAGATTCACAATTGGATTGTACATACTGTAACTGCTATTGATGAAATAATGATAATGAATATTTAGAAATGTTTTCTTCTGTTAAGCTTTTCTCATGTATCCTCAATTATGCTAGCCTGATGATAATAAACCCTGAAACGACTGATTTTGAGCCCATATCCTTATTGCACTTCTAGAGACAGACTCTTACAAATCATGACCAGAACGCAGTCATTTAGCCAATTTGACAAATCTTCCCCAAGCAGAGAAGGTAAAAATAAAAAAGATGTGTGTGTGTGTGTGTGTGTGTGTGTGTGTGTGTGTGTATACACATACATAAAACTTAGTTGTTTTATCTTAACCCTGATTGAATGGATATTGTACATTGATGTATTTTTTTACACTTTAGATCTAAGAACTTCCTTTCTCTTTAAATTTGAAAAGTTAAGTAGACTTTTTGGTAAAGTTATATCCTTCATATATTAAATGTAAATTTTCTGCTTTGATTTCTTTAAGGTACAGTAGAGTAAATGGCTTTGTGAATGAATTTAAACATAATTGTAAGTTATTATTTTCCAATAATAAGCATTCCATAATTGTCTCATCAGCATCTACTTTGTAGAGTCCTCACAAAGCATTCAAATTAATGTGTAAAACTGTATCTTCCTTTTCACTTCCAGCTTACTTTTAAATTTGAGGTAAAATAATTGGAGAAAGAGGCTACTGGGTACAGATGCACATAACACTTTGTAAGGGCAGGGGCGAGGGAAATCAGTCAATATAAAATGTACTTTCATCTTTCCCAAATAAATTGCATTAAAGTAACATTTTGGGAGAGTGATTACTTTTACTCAAGAGCTTCAATTTTAGAAATCTACATTTATTAGAGAAAAAAGTAATTTCCTATTCTATTTTAAATGTGAGTTCTGAATGTAAATATATTTAAATGCCCTTTGTTATAAGTGAAAGTTCATTTACATGTGTGAAAGTGTGCTTACATTTAAAAAATATAGTATGTGCTTATTCTGAGTTTCAGCCAAAATGAGGATCAACTGCTGCTAATTCCAATGTGGCAGTTAGTCACTTCTGTTACTACTAAGAAGAGAAAACAAAAGCTAACAGTCTATAAAATTAATGTGTTTCTGGAGTTCCTTCGATTCTGAAAATAACCCCATGCTTAAGGTCCTGTTACTGCACCCATTTTATAGATGGTGAAACTGAAGCTCAGATAGCTTAATCAACTAGACCAAGGTTGTAAGGCCCCTACTGACTTTGTAAATGGTAGACACTGTTTATAACAAGGATGTATGGCTTCAGCTTCTTTGCTCTGTTGTTTTCATTTTACATATACAAAATATGAAACCTAATTCAGGTGCTTGAATTTGGACCTCCACGTCTCTCCTGCCAAACCCTTATATTTGCTAAGAAGGTAAATTTTTAATCAGCTAATAAATAAATCCATGCTAACTAATTTAATTCATTCACTAAGAAAAAAGAGTTTGTGCAAAGAACTGATTAAACCTTAATTTTTTTTTTTTAAAAACTATTGATTGTTAAACTAAATTGAGGCTACATGGAAAAGCAGCCTTGCTGTGAATTAGAAGCTTGGGCACAGGCTTTCTTGCTGAGATTCCTTAGTCAGTCGGTTAATCAATAACGTTTACTGAAAGCTCTCCTAGGGTTTGGAATGGTAAAAAAGATATACAAGACATTTGGTCTCCAGTGCTAAAGTAATTACAGTGTACTAGGAAACTTGTATTTTTCATCTCCAAATACTCAAAATTGGTTGCTGATCAGTGGTGATATTATTCTGAGATCTCTAAGACACAATCCACAAGACATATTTTAATGATTTTTTCTATAATTAAAATATAATGATAAGCGATGTATGTGATATATAACATAATATATAACATATAACATATAATATATGTTATATAATATATAATATAACTATATATATATATATACTGTTTTCTTACTTGCTTGGTCCTATTTTTTAATGAACTTGTAGCTATTTTCAAGAAAATAATTGATGCTTTTATGTTATAAATTGAAAAAAACAACACAGCTTTTTTTTCACAGATGGCTGAAAACAATACTCCTCAACTTGGCAAGCACATTGTTCATTATGAACAAATGTTGAGAATGGGTTTTAAAGTGGGGCAAACCACTTCTACCTTTGTTCATGTAATTCATCCATCATTTTCAAAGAAACTATGTGAGAATTCAAGAAATCTCAGGATGCTTTTATTGCTTTGTTTTTGTTTTGTGTTCAGCAGCTTTGTCTTTTAATGCTGACATACTTTGAAACCCCACACCACACCCCATCTGATTCTAGAGGCTGGAGACTTTTGAGAAGGAGAAAGACATTTCCACTCACCTGATCATATGTAAAGATTTACTCACCATTAATTTGAGATCCCATGGGTGGATGAGGCTAACATCAGTTTGCAAACAGGGGCCTTGTTTTCTGTTATCTACTCTCTTTGAATTTGATGACATCCAATTTTGCGTCTCTCTGAATGGGTCAGTGCATATACCTAAAGATGGTGGTATTAGCAAGAGAAAATGAAAAATCCTATTATAATCTAAAATATTTCTTGAAATACATTCACTGCTACTGTGATTGTGAGCAATTCAAATTTAAGAAGTTACCCTTTAAAATTAACCATAGCTAAGCCTATGGCAAATAATGCCTGCAAAGCGTAGCCAGGCCTTCTCCAGAGCAGGGAGAGCCCCAGACAGCATTTCCTCTGCATGGCCTTGAGCAGCAGTGCTTACTTTTAGAGGAGAAGATGACCACAGTGTACAACATGCTCATCTGAGGAAGAAGCATTGTCCCCCTCTACCTGAGAGTGTTAATGAATATGAAAGATTCTTATGGCTAACTGTATTCAACTTGCTAATTATTTTCCAAAGCTGATAGGGAAGACAACTGTGAAAGAGCTGAGTTACTGGAATGTGCTTCAGTAAATGCTGTAAGGTGGAAAAGTGGCAGGGAAGCTAAACAGGCGATTTTCTTCATCATTTCCCCCTCCTTCTTCTGCAGTTGCTAAGCAAACTTCATTTTGATTTTCTGGTAAATATTCCAGTGACAGGGTTTGCTCATGTTTTGTTATTAACTCAAGTCATTTACCAATTTGCTTGTTCAACTTTCTCTAATTCAGGATATTTTGTGCTGCACAGGATTGGAGAGTTCCTGATTGCCTTGTTAATGCTCTTATTCCCTGGCAATCAATTTGGTTTGATTGATATTTGTTATGCAGCCCAGTAAGCTGCCTTCACTTCAATTTGACTTGCGTCTTTTTTTTTCTTTACTTCCATAGCAATAATTTTGACTTGATTACTATCTACTTCTCAACCTGTTGATGGTACAAGACTGCTTTAGTGTGCTAATTGCTTTCATACCCACATGTAAATTTAGTTTTACCCATATAGTTTCTTATTGCAAAAGGACTTTCTTTAAATAAATTGTGCCTTTAGTATAGCTTTTTTGCATTTACTTTTAATGTAGGCAGTGGCTAAAATTTATATTTATTTCTAACTTGAAATGTAATTAATTTTATTATCATGAGATATATTGTAACTATGACTAAAATTATCCTCATTAGAGTAAAAAATATAACCAGAGGGACAGTGTGTTGGTTGATTCTGTTAGATTTGGAGACAGGCTTAGGCTTTTGTAGCACACAGCAGGGTTTATCTGTACGTTGGGTTTGTTTCATGCCATTGTGAATATTTAAAAAATAAGCTAGGTAGCTGAAAATGCTGTTTCTAAGTGTAATCACAATCAGCACTGATAAACTCATCTCCTACATACTGCAAAGAGGCTGAATCAAAGATCTCTCAATTTAAATCACTAGAATAAAATAAAAAGTCTTTGGAGTGTCGTATTTCCAATGAAATGTGATTGGATGTCTATTATATGAGAGAGAATGCTTTGCTTAATTCCATGAATGGTCACATTTGCTTTATAGTTGTTTTAACTCAAGTAACTGTATAGTGTCTTATAAATAAAAATGTTAACTCTCTAGTAGATGTTCACTTAATATAGATAAAATGTTCTTGGATCTGTGCCATCTGTGGCATACCTCACTATTAAGTTTCTTGGTGAGAAAATTTTAAAATTTTGATCAAGTACAGTTAATTTATTAATATTATTTCTTTATAGCTAGTATATTATGTTTCCTCGTTAAAAATTCCTTGCTGACACTAAAGGTACAGATACTTTTTCTATGCATCTTATGGACATTTTTTTTTTGTACTGAAGAGTTTATATACATTTATTGTGGTTAAAACTAAAATGTCCCCAAAAGTCTCATGTGTTCAGAGGTGGGGCCTTTGGAAGGTGATTTGTTTATGGAACTGCTATGTTCATAGCTGATAAATTCTTTGAGGAGTTCATAGCTGAATGCATATTTGGCTGTAGGGCTTGCTTAGGAGAGGTTGATCTCTGGGGGCAGGCCATGGAAGGGTGTGTTCTTGAATTTGATTCCTGCCTATCCTGTCTGCTTCCTGGCTGCCATTAAAGTGGCTTTCCTCTACCATATCTTGGGGCCCACTCACCATATACAGACTGAAGCTTCTTAAACAATGAGCCAAAATAAGCTCATCCTACTTTATGTTCCAGGTGTTAGGCATTTCATCTAAGCAGTGACACAGCTGAATAATACAGAAATTGATGCTGGCATTGGGGCCATTGCTATAACTGTACCTGATCCAGTAGTTCCAGTCTTTGAAACTGCTTTGGAAGAGGAGTTTAGAAAGTTTTTTAGACGAAGGTTAGAAAATCCTTATATTTCTGAGAGCAGAACTTGATGAGCGGTTCTGACGCCCAGAAACTCAGAAGCCAAGAATGATGATAGGAATGCAGATGGTGAAGACCAGGCTGTGGAAGTTTCACTTGGCAATGAAGACTTCTTCGACTGGAGTGGAGTCCATGCGTGTTACACTATGGTCAAAGCAAAACAAAACAAAACAGCTATTTTGCCTCTGTCCTGAGAGTTTGCAGGAGACAAATTAAGGGCAGTGAACTGTTTGATCTGGCAGAGGAAATTTTAAAGTAGCCCAGAGTTCAAGCTGTGACTTTTAGCCAGATGCATAGCAAGAATGGGGAGCAAAAAGTAGAGCACAAATTTTTGAAAATCTTAACTTTAGTCTCTAAAAAAACTTTGTATAAAACTGGGGAAAAATGAGGCATGGTTGCTAAAGATAGTAGTAACAAATCCAGGATTTGTTGTGCGTGACTGTGATCAAAGCATTCCAGGAGGCAGAGGCTAGAGCAGTGTTGGGGAGTCCATGGCATGTGTGTTACTGTGTTTTTCTTTGAAGACAAAATATACTAACGTGTTATCTATTTGTTCTGAACTAAAACATCAGTAGTCAGGTTTAATTGCAGTGTTAGCACCTTGTAGTAAGTAAGTGGAATTCGGGTTGCAGTTTGGGCACTTGGTGTCTAAAAGGTTTGCTGCTAGACCCAGTCTGGGTAATTTAGCTACTTTGCATGACACTGTATCAAAATTTAAAAAAAAATAATGTAAAAAAATGGGCTAGGATGTAATTTGGTGTGAGCCCATGGGTTTAATACCCAGTGCCAACAAACAAACAGACAAACAAACAAATGAAAGCAGGGTCATTTGAACAGGGACAAATAGAAAGATGCCAAGATGCTTTGGCATTTTAACCAACAAGATCTCACCCGTCACTGCAGGTTCAGAGACGCAAACATTTCCCTTAAGAAGAGAGCCCCTGGACCCCCTTCTGGTTCCCCAGGATTCATTTCACCATGATCAGCCATCCAGGCATCCAAAGGCTGGTGCAGCCATGGTCCAAGGGAACCTGGTTACTGCTTGAGCTGGCAGCAGACTTTGACTTTGTCCACATGGTGGTTTTACCAGCATACAGAATATAAAAGTTGTGAATTGAGGGAGGATTCCACTCAAAATTTAATGGAAAGCTTAGGAAACCAGGCAAGGGCAGCATATGAAACTATGAGAATGAGACCAAAGGTGCAATGGTCCCCAAGAAGTTGAATATGACAGGAGTGTTAATCACTGATTGAGAAGAGCAGCAGGCAGAGACCAGTGTCAGCTCAAGAGAAAGGCTACGTGCAGTGTCACTTTTAAGGGATTGAGGTGGGGCTTCCCAATGCCTCTGTGCTCACATGTATCCCAGATACTGGGATCAGAGCTACAGGGTTAAATGTTTTCCCTGCTGGGTTCAGATTTGCTTGGGTCTGATTCTTTTCTATCCTCTTATTCTTCCCTTTTGGAATATAAATGTTTACCCGTAACGTTACATCTTAGACAATGTAACTTGTTTTTGATTTTTACAGAGGCTCACAGTTAAGAGTTTATCTTGTATACTTGAAAATGCTGGAACTGTTGAGACTTGGGGAGATCGCTTCGCGGCCTTTTGGTGATCAAGTGGAGACTTGGGGAGAAGGGATTGTTATATTTCCTGTTGCATATAAAATAGTTGCATTCAAAACAAAACAAAAAAGATAGTTATATCGCTTTAGGTGGAATTAGTAGCTAGTCATTATTATTGTGTTTACTTGGAGATCAGTAGGGTTCAGGAAGTTATATTTATATGTAAAATTGATAAGGATGGGATATGAATGTTAAAACTGTCAATTTGATTGTCTTGAGAGTCATTTAAGAGATTAGTAAAGTACTCTTGGTGTGTCTGGAGATGTGATCTTGGATACTGTATCTAGTCTTCTGTCTCTTATTCTCTGGCACTATTACTCTGCACTGATTTCTGCCATGATCTGAGCAGGTTTGCTGGGCCATGACTTTCTGTCATGATGTTTTTGCCTTGGGTTTAGCCAGCCATGGGTTGAATTCTTTGAAACTGCTAGTCAAAATAAACCACTTCCTCTTTTGAATTTTGGAATTGGATAGTTAGTTCTGTGATAGGAAATTTGACTACTGTACCATGTCAGATTAAGTTTTGTTTCTGGATACACATAAAAGTCCAGGGTTACATTTCCTTCAAATTTTATTTATCTCTGTTAAAGTTAGTCTTTGAAAACAAGTTTATTAATCTGCTATTCATTTTTTGATGGTCACATTTCACATAAATACCTTATATCACTATGATTGTAAATATGTGAGTCACAAGACTAAATTGTCATAGTTTTATTTGCCTGGCATCCATGAGAATTTTTATTTGATAGAAAAAAATAAAATGAAATTTTGTAACATTAGGAGAATAACAATAGTTAATACATTACATATTGTTAACTTTAGATATTCAGAGCATAAGAATGGGCATCAAAATTTCTCCAGTCAGTATTAGCACAAACCTTCCTTTCAGTGAACCAAGAGACACTAACAGTATAACTGACTTGTATTTTTTTCTCTTTTCCTTTCCATCCCTTCCTCTATCATCAGTCCTGTTTCCTTTTTCCTTTTCATACACTTTTTCCCATTTTACAAAATCTATTGTACATTTTCGACCTTATTTACTCTTCCAGTTTCTCACACCAGGGAGACAATATGATGTTTACACATGTGAGTCTGATTTATTTCCCTTATGACTATGGTCTCAGATTTCATCCATCTTCCTATAAAAGTCTCAAATTTATCCTTATTTATGGCTGAGTAGTATTTCATTGTATTAAAAATACCACATCTTTTTTATCCATTCCTTTGTTGATGGACATTTGGGTTGTTTCCAAGATTTAGTGATTTCAAATTGTGCTTCTATAAACATGAGTGCGTATATATTGCTGTGGTATTATAATTTTAATTCTTCTGGGAAGATATTCAGATGAGGAAAAGCTGGGACCTCTAATCTTAGCTTTTTGAAGAATCTCCATACTGATTTCCATAGTGGTTTCACCAGCCTACACTCCCACTAACAGTGGAGAAGAATTCTTTTTTCCCAATAGCCCTTACAGTATTTGTTACTGGATGATTTCTCGGTGATAGCCATTCTTTCTGGGGTGACATGGAATCATAGTGTTGTTTCAATTTGCATTCCTCTAATGACCATTGATGTTGAACATTTTTTCATGATTTACTTGCCATTTATATTTTTTCCTCTGGGAAGTGTGTATTCATCTCAGATGCCCATTTTGGGGCTAGATTTTTGAATTTGGAGTTTCTGGCTTTTAAAAATTCTTTATATGTTCTATATATAAGTTCTTTGTCTGGAAGAGAATTGACTAACATTTTTTCACACTCTGAGGGTTGTTTTTTCACCCTGTTGGTGATTTCTTTTTCTGTGCAAAAGATTTTTTAATAAGATATGATCCCAGTTGTTGATTCTTTGAAGTATTTTCCATGCAGTCTGGGTTTTGTTCATGATCTTTCTGCCTACACCTATGACTTCAAGATTTATACCTACTTTTTCTTCAAGTAGATTTAGTGTTTCTGTTTTAATATTTAGATCTTTGATTCATTTTGACTTTAGTTCAGTACATGGTGATAGACATGGATCTGGTTTTAGTCTTCACATGTAGAGAGCCAGTTTTTCCAGCACCATTTATTAAAGATGCTATCTTTCTTTCAGTGAGCATGTTTGGCCCTTTGTAAAAGAAAAGGTTTGTGAATGTGTTTTTACCTGTGTCTGTATCTTCTAATCTATTCCACTGACCTTTGGATCTGGATTTTTTTTCCAGTACCATGCTGTTGTTATCACAGTAGCTTTGTAGTATAACTTCAAGTCAGGGATTGTGATACTTCCTGCCTTGCCTTTGTTCCCCAGGATTGCCTTTGTTATTCTAGATCTCTTCTGTTTCCAAATGAATTTCAGGAATGTTTTCTAAAGTTCTGTGAGATGTACTTATAGTGTTTTGATTGAGATTGCATTAAATCTGTGTAAAAGTTTTAGGAGTATGGCCATAATCACTATGTTGGTTGTTCCTGTTCATAAGCAAGGGGTGGCTTTCCATTTTCTTTATATTCTTTTTGATCTCCTTTTTTAGAATACTTTACTGCCTTTGTTAGATTGATTCCCAAGGATTTCATTTTTTGGATACTATTGTGAAGGATGTTGTTTCCCTGATTTCTCCATGAGAATATTTTTTGAATGAAAACTGTATATTAAATGATAATTTCAAATGCTGTGTGCAATATTATTATATGTTAAATGAATCACAGGTTTTAATAAAAATTATAGATGAAATATTGGATAGAGTTTTTAAAAAAACAATATTTATTAGATGCTTTTCCATGGAGGCAGTCTTTGAGATTTAGATCACCCTCAATATTTTCAAAACATTAAATAAACACTTTTGGAATAGTAATAACATAATACAATTCCATGTGATTGTGGAAGACAATATTATTCTTTCATTTACACAAAGGAAGTTCACAGGCTAGCAAACATTGGTATTGGTATCTGGTATCTCATTGATTTGAGTGTGTAAATTGCCATTTATATAACTTTTATTTTACTGTGTAATTCTTTAGACATTATATTGAAATGTAATAAATCAATAACTTCATTGAAATATTTAAAAATATCACACCTCACATGTATATGCAGACATAATTTATTTGGGAAATTCTATTGTTTGGATTCATTCCTTCTGCTAGTTTCTGGCCATGACACAAGAGTAGTAACATTTCTATTCTTAAGGAGCTTAGACTCCGAGGCACTTTAAAGCATCATCTGCATTCTTAAACTGGGAACTGTCCTCTTGTCTACATGACTCAAGTGGGTTCACGGATGGAACCATTTAACTAGCTGTCAAAATGGTAATTATTTATAGTACAAATAATGAACTATAACCTGTTTTCCTAGAAGCTCAAGTTATGTTTTGCATATACCTGGGGGTCGCTAAGAGGCAGTACCACTAAAGAGTCAGGCTGCAAATAGAGCTGACTAAGCAGAGTTGCCACAAGACCATTAGCAGACTTTCCAAAAAGGGAAACAATGAAAAACTCTGATTGTAGCTGAGGTCTGGTTTTGGGAAGGAGCCTCTCTGATGCCCAGATAATATGCCTGCAGTGCTCCTAAGTAGCAAGTGGGATTTGAGCAGATGCTATGCTGGTTTATTACTTATAACTCCTGGCTTTAGCTTCTCTTTAAATTCAGGACCTCAGGTAAGGAAGAGTGATGAATGAAACAGAGTTCAATGATGGATGGAGAAGCATTTCCTCTGGTGGAAACTTTGTCTCGGATTTAGTTGGGGCAACCTAAAGTGGCTTAGGGAGATGATTTCATAGAACGTTTTAGTTAAAGGAAGGGTCCATGCTTTAATTTTTTCTTTGTTTCATATTGTTGCTGCAGCCTTTACCTTTCACTTACAAAATGAGGAACATGAAGCCCAAAGAGACTGTCTTTTCTCAGGGCCAACTGCCTACTCCAGAAGTGGAGTGCCATGCTTTTGACAATATTTTGAAAGTGCTGGGACCATCTCTTAGATATTAAAGTAACCTCTCTGCCTACGTAACCACCAACATAGTAAATAGTAGACTCTTACACACAAATAAAGGCCAGGAAATGTGAAACTGGTTTCTTCATACAATTCCCTAGTTCAGTATGTTTGATTAATTAGATTTCACATTTAAGTTACATGAAACTTCTGAGAATCACTGATACACAAATAAAAATGGAAGCTAAATATTTTGAAATTTAAATGTCTATTTTTTCAAAGGCCTTGTTGAAATACAATTTATATTTTAACTTAAATATTATATTCATTTTAAATATTATATTATAAATATTTAAATATTATATTTAATTTGTTGCATTCTATTTAGTATATTAATATTATATCAATATTAATTTATTATGTTTGATTATTATATTTAATTTATTTTGTTATATTTAACTTATTTATTTCATAAGTCTTATTTATGAAGCAATTTAAATGGAGGAAGAACACGTAAATCTGGGGAGGTAGTGGAACACAGTATTACCCTATTCTAATTACATGCTTTGCTGTAAATTTGAATTTAACATATTTCCAACTTGAAACCTAATTTCAGAGTTGTATTATACCATACAAAACATTCTCTTCCCCTTTTTATTTTAGCAAGCAGGTCTTTTTTATTGCTCTCCCAACAAGAGTTTTATTAGAACTACTATTCCAAAGTAGAAATACTAAATTTTTTAAGTAAGTGGGTATAATTTTGATAAGGTCAGTGAAGTATATAGAGAAAAGTATCCACTTACCTTAAACAGGAATTTCTTCTACCAATGGTTTTTATTTTAAACATTCCTAACAATAAAGGAATTTTCCTGAATACATATACCTATAGTAGACAATGTCAGTGAGTTTTTATCTTCTCTAATTAGTAGTGTTGATTATGAATTCCAAATTCCCAAGATACATGTTGTCACCACTGAAATCAGTGACATAGTACATGCAACTGGGGTTATGCATCAAGAGCTCTTGGAATAACCTTCCCAGTGAAAATTCTGTTCTGCCTTCACCAGTAAATAAAAATGAGTACACATTATGAGCAAATTACATATCTGAACTTAATGAATGCAATGGTCCATGCTTTCATAAATGGAAGATAAAGTAATACAAGAAAATGATAGAAGGTATCTATGAGTTAACTTTCAAAAAAATTTTTTTTACTTTCTTTTACTTTAAAGAGGATAAAACCAAACAAATGCAGAATAAAGTCAATCAAAAAAATCAGTGAGAGAGATACGAGACTTTAAAACATCATAGGAAATTAGCAGTGACTACTATAAATAGATTTTTTTGAACTTCCTTCTTAACTTTTATGTTTAGGACATTGCAGAATTTGTACACTGAAATATAGGCAGGTGGACATTGAATTATTTCTAATAGAAAAAACTAAAACTATGATCTAGAAAAAATCTGTAAAACATTGTATAGTGCTTTGTGACACATAGAAGAATCAGAAGAGTAGAAAGAGAGTTATTTTTAATGTTTAATTTTTTTTTTGTATTAGAAATTGAACTCAGGACCCATGCACTTGCCAGGCAAGCACTATGCTGGTAGGCCATATCTCTAGCCCTAATGTTTAACTTTTAATAGATGTTATTTTAAATATTTATAACTATATATTCATTGGGTGTGGTGGCATCTATCTGTAATGCTACCTCTGCTGGAGGCTGAGTCTGGGGGATCTCTAGTTTGAGACCAGTTCAGACAATTTAATGAGATTCTATCTAAATTGTAAATAAATAAATAAATAAATAGTGCATGCATGTGTTAGTCTGAGGAGGGATACAGCTCAGACCTGTGGCCCTCCCTGGCTTCAATCCCAGTACCACAAAACAAAGAAACAAAATCGTGCTTTCGAATGTGTTATTAAGGAATTTATGTTATTTTCTAACATTCTACCTTTCTAAGTTTGATCAACATGGTATTAATGCATCAAAATATTCATTTTTAATTTTCAGTTATTTTGAGTATGATTAAGTTTTCTGCAATTAATTAATTCAGTATTTTATTTTATTTTTTATTTAGAGAAAAAAGGCAAAACAGAAAAAAGGGTAGAAATAATACAGAATTTCCAAAAAAAACCAGTAAGAAATCACTAGTTGATAAATTAGATATTGATTTTGTAGCTTGAATAATTCAGTATTTTATAGCAAACATTTACTTTGCCACGTGTGGTGGCCCATGTCTGCAACCCCAGCACTGACAAACCTGAGATAAGATGATCACTGTGAGTTCAAAGCCAGCCTGAGTTACATAATGAGTGTAAGACCAGCCTGGACTACCTAGTGAGACCCTGCATCAAGCAACGAACAATGAAAGCAAAACAAAACCAAAAGCAAAAAGAAAAAAAAAAAACACAAAAACAATCAAACAAAAAAAAACACAGGACATATATAAGAACAATTTATAAATGCTCCAAGGATGTTTCCAATCTCAGCTAACCTCTTTCTTTCATCACACTCACTCATTTAGTCTTTAGTGATAATCAAGATAAAAAAACAACTGTTTAGATGTAACCATGATAATCTGGTGATTTAGAAGTCTCTGTAAGAGAAGTAAGCTGTGATCAAAAACATCAGAACACAGGCAAAGTTTAAGTGTATTTAATGAAAGGCTGCAAACATTGTTTTTTGAGAAGTACTGGGAGCCACTGGTGTCCCTAGGACTGCACTGAAATGTGCTATTTGGTGTGTGTGTGGCATAGATACAAGTTCTCCTCCTCCCGACTTTGGGTAAACTCCACTGCGTGGTTCTGTTTTCCAGCTGCAAACAGCAGACATGCACTCCTGGATCTTTCCTTTGGGTAATCTACTCAAAGGATCCATGTGGTTGTCCTAGGGACAATGAGATTCTGTAGTACTGAACTTTTTCAAAGCAGGCAGTCCGACTTTGACTTTTCTGTGCATGTAGTTTTATGCCAACCAGTCAGAATCTATGGTTTCATGAAATTCAGCAGCATCAGTATCATACATAATCCTGCCCTTTTCTAGAGCTTTTGGAGTAGCATATGTTGATTTGAGCAAAAGCTGATTTTTAGTTCTGGAACATATACACAGAGTCCCCTAAATATGCCTTTGGCTTGTAACCCACAGCAGATACAGTTTTCTTGTGCCACAGTCAACACTGCAGAAGCCTATTGGTCAGGAAAGAAAAATTTCCAACTCTCTGCGCTGCAATGTTTGATGTGATGTGCTCAGGTGTCAGGTTGGTTGTCTGCTTCAGAGAGGAAGGCTGCCACTGTCTTTGGTATTGTGCCATTTTCTGGTACTTTGAAAGATACACAATCAGAAAAGAGCCCTTCACTTTGCACCTTCTTTGCTGGACTCTGACAGTACAGCCTGTGTGTATTCTGTTCCCATTGAGAAACAGCACAGACAGCAGTCAGTCAGTCTGCAAAGTGGCCCATGTTCTCGCCGGTGATAGAAGATCCAGCATGAATTTAAAAAGGAAAGATAGTCGCCGGCATAGTCTTGGCCTTAGTGAGATCAAGCATCATGCTCATTTTCTCTGAATGAGGAATTAGTATGTCAGATATTAACTCAGCACCACCAGCCCTGACCACATCACACTGGCAGACACAGGCTAAGAGTGATGGAAGAGATGTGAGCTGGGATGACAGTGTAACCAAAAGTCTTGTTAGAAGAGCCAGCTTCCTTTCCACTAACAATGGCAAAAATGATGTAATGGACAAGCTTTTTTGGCCATTGTTCTGATGTAACAGATCCAAAAACATTGCTTTAATGTGTCATCATAGCTTTATATAAAAAGCTGGAGAGTAAAAGAGGCAGGCGGACAGCATCTACCGCCTCTATTGCTCATATTGAGTGGAGCTAAGGTCTTCAAATGGTTTGGACTGCTGGGGGAGCGTGTGGCTTGAAGGAACAAATTTAGAGATCTTGAAGAAAATCTGAGGGCCCATTTTGATATGCTGGAATGATCCAGCCCGCGGATCAGTCCGTGGGTCTCACCTGGAGAGGGAACGGGGATGGGGGGCAGGGCAAGAGGAAAGAGAGACGGAAACAAGTTGAGCAGTTCCAATCAAGTCTCGTTTATTGAGGAAGTGAACATGGTTTATATAGGGTGAGGGCAGGAAATTGTCGTCATCAGGCAGAGAAGTTGTGGAGAGACCGGATAGGTCGCAGTCATGTCCGGCCAGGCAGAGAGGATCATGGGTAATGTAGGCAGATGCACCAAATGCCCACAGGAGGGCGGGATGGGGCGGCAGCAGTGAGGCTATCATGCCGCTCCCTACACTGGAAAGGCCCTTAAAAGTGTAAATCAGGATGGATTACAGCAAAATCTTTGTTCTCATAGTCACTCACAGGCTCTTGCCCTGAGTAAGGTTCTGTCCCCACTGATCAGGTGCTATGGTGACAGAGACAGGGCCGCTACAGTGTCCTATAACATAGATTTGGAATGACTACCTTAAAACCTTTTTTTTTTTTTTTTTTGATACCAGAAATCAAATTCATGACCTCATGTTTGCCAGGCATGCTCTGTATCACTGAGCTATATACCCGGCCTACTACGTTAAAACATCTTAAAACTTTTATTAGAAGTTAAGCAAAATATTTATGTGAGCTTTAAAAAGCTTAGATGCAAGCTCTCAGTGAGAAATTCCTGAACTATACTGGTTTCAAAGACCTGCTGATGGAAGGAAGAGGAATATGGAAGCTACTGAGTTTATGTGTTCTGTTATTGATTTCAAAAATCGATACATAGAACTAGATCCAAGTTCTGTCAAATGCTGGGTCAAGTTATAAAGGTGTCATATTTGAACAAACTCAGTGGTAAGAAGTGAATAAATTATAATAGCTAACTGTACCTTGAGGCCATAATGTTAAGTGAAATAAATCAAACACATAAGTTTAAGTGTTGTGTAACAACTTCTCTTATATAAGAAGCCCAAAGAATAAGTAATTGGAAGAGGAAAAATAAAAAAAATAGGCCATAGGAAACAGGGAGATGGAGGTTTCTTTTTTGGAAATGGAAAGGGAAAGAGGTCAAGAGCGAGAAGGGAGAATAAAAAGAATGAAGATGTGTTATTTACGGTACCTACTCCCCACAATGAATGCAATCATTTTATACTGTGAACACATAGTAATAAAATGTTACTCTCATAAAAACAGAATTATTTCATAAAATGATGATTAGAAGACTTTCCTGTGATTCTTGTTTATTCTGATCTTTCATGGTGATATTGCCAATGAAAGCAATGTCTGGAATACTAACTGGACACCATTATCCACCGTATTCTCTTCCTGCCGGACTGCTGGTGAGATTCCAAGAATGTATCACCTTGGCAGAAACATTTGAGTTCAGAGGCAATTATGACTTTGACTGTATAAAATAAGGTTCAAGCATCACAAGCAGTTGATTATTTCTGTTACTACTTTGAAATCTAGAAGAATGCTTATTTAGTAATAAAAGTAGGATTATATGATGTTTCTTAAAGGCTGCTATTAATGTCATAATGGTGTTGAAATGTTAAAACCAGAAAGTTCTTAAGCAATGCCTTAGTGATATTATCTTATGAAATGGAATATATTTTCAGAGAGATATTGTACTATGAATTACCAACATCTACTCCAAATGTGAGAAATTATGTAGTATGTTTTTAAAATGAATATAACATTACTTATGTTAAGGTTGTATGTTTTCTTATGAACTTAATAATAATTTGTTTTAGTGAGAGAAAATTTGTTAAAAGTGTAGACCCAAGCTCATCAGCTAATAAAACTAGCTGAAATATAATATCCTTTTTAAAAATTAATGTTTACATGATCTGAATACATTAGAAATAGTGGTGTTATTGCTACTGTTGGAACATTCTGAAATGTTAAGATTTGTACAAAGACTATAGTTGTTAGAACTTATGAAGAATATAATAATTACAACAGAAACCACAGTTGATTGGTTCTATTATGGATAACCTAAAGTTGTACACAGTTGTTGGTATATTATTTGACTCCTGAGGAAATAACACTGATTCAACAACTTGCACTTTTAAAGTGTATCTTTTTAATCCCCAGATCAAGATCCTGTTCTTAGAATGGGGAGTCATCTATTTATTATAAAACCCTTGTACACTTTCAACTATTTTTAGAGTTCAAATGATGATTATATTGTCTGAGTCTTACAAATTATACCAATATTTCCTGGCTAAATGTAATGGCTACATACAAAATTTTCATGTTAAAATATAAGGAAGGGGATGGATATTCACTGTCACACAATCTTACTGATTTTGCTCCTAAAACCCAATGCCACTGTTTGTATTCTGTTTCTTATTCAGAAAAAAATATGTGCCAACTGAAGAAAATCCAGTGAAGATTTCAAGATAATTGTTTGCATGATGTACATGGATCAGGAAATGGGTCAGAGAACTCAAAATTAGTATCTGAAAGAGAAGAAAGGACTATTTGAGGAAAAAAAGCACTGAGATTTATATAGAAGTAATAAAAATAAATTAAAATAAGAAATACGTGAGCATTATTATTAGCAAAAACTACCTAGGTAATGAAACTTAGCAATAAAAGGGAATGATCTCCCATGGAAAGATAATAGAATTTCTCTTCATTGAGAGCATTTTGAAACTCATCAAGATTAACCATCAGCAACAGTGCTAATATGGTACAAAGAAGGACAAGATAAGCAATTAATGAATCTTAGTTCTGGTTTTCATAGTTCAATAAATCTTTTTCAAGAAACACAAGAGTCCATTAGCATGTGCTTTTAAATAAATATCATGTATTGGAATGATTGGCACTATTTGAATTATACAAACTACTACATTTGTAGTTTTTAGCTCAGTTATGTTTAGGGGATGTTAGGTCTTACTCTCTAGTCAAAATTTAATTGTGTAAGTGACTGGTTCCTTTGAGAGTCATGTGTTATATTAATTTTCACAATTCTTAACATGAGTTTCTCTGTCCTTTGGGCTCATTTGAGAAATATGTCCTTTTTCACTTGAGTTTTATTTCAGTTTTAAACACTTTAAACACTTGCAGAAAATGTTAGTATTTCAGTAAATTCATACAGTGTGGTTTGAAATCTCATGGAAATTGAATTCTACTTTGTCATTCGTGTTTCCACATAGTCAAAAGTTAATGTGTCTAATGGTATCATTTTCATAGTTTATATAATAGTTTCCAGAATAGGAGGTAGACTTGTTGAACACATCTTGAAGAATCAAAATGAACTTTTATTTCAGCAAAATGTTCCATGGCATTAAGTGTCAAAGACCTAGACAGCAGGAGACTGTTACTGATTCTGACCTAAAGTGAAGAAGCATTTCAGTGAATGTGGTCGTGTGCATGTGTGAATTTGCTGCGAGTTCTCTGGGCTGTATTTCTTACACAGTAGAAAAAGGTAGAAACACATCAAGGGAATGAATGTGTAGGCTGCATTAGCACAAGGCAAAAAAAAGGGTTAGCAGATACTGCTTAGTTTCCTTGGGTCAGGAAATCAAATTAATTAAAGTAGATTTTATTAGGGGATGCCAGCTCAGCTTTCAGACATCTGTCATATTAGTTATTATTTGTGGATATGTTGTACTTCATTTTAGAGATGCATGTTTACCTAGAGGAGCATGGTCACAGCACATATATCAAGATTCTTCTTTCTGTGCTTGGGGCGCCTTGGAAAGAAACTTATTCATATAGATTTTGCTGCCTTGTACCATATTTGTTCACAAAGGAGTATAGTGAAAATAAGTTTTCCTAATAATTGGGATTCAATAACTAGGTAATATGAAATATTCATTTATTCAAATAGAAAAAATTTGCAACATGTTGGGAAATGGAACTGAGGGCTCACTTGGTAACTGAAGGAAGATGTTGTGGTATGAAATAAAATAGTGGTGATAGTCTATGTATTAAAAAGACAGTAAAATATTTTAGCATATACATAGTCCCTTTCAAAGGAAGCATTCTCCATTCAAACACAATTTAGGATTATTATAAATGTGTACCTGGCAAAAAATGAGTTTTAAGACTTGTTATTATTGGCCTGTAGCTGCTGTATTCTGGGATGCAAATTTGTTAACGGAGGTTAAGTAGTTTTACCGTGATCTGTTTTCTGTGGCCATGTTGATCTGGTCCTGGGCTGACTGAGAATCTGTAAATCAGATACATTGCTATCAGAGTGTTACTTACCCTGCGAAAGCAACATATTTCCCTAGGGTAATAATTCTGATTAACAGCCTAAGTTGTGAGACAGGCAAGATTCTAAATGTCAGTCATGACCTCCTCTATCCTAATCATTACGCAGTTCAGTAGAGAAGAAAAGTAGTTGAATTTGTACTCAGACAAGTGTTAAGTACATAACCCAGCAGAGGCGACAGTATATCTTCAAAAGCAGTTTAAAAGAGAAAACATCTAGGAGCCCGAAGCCTGCTTCTTAGGAGGACATGAGGGCAGCTTGACTGACGTAGGATGAGAAACTTTAATATGTACAACTCAAGCAGAAGAGGTGATAGCATTATTTCTCATCACTAAAATACAGCTATCCAAGATCATGAATTGTAGCACATAAGTTTTTAATTTTTTTTAAAAATACAGAACTGTTTTCAAAGATAATCATAAATCAGCACCTCCTTTAATAACTGCCTGGTAGTTTAGAAAGCATAGTCCATAATATCGTAGTGCTATGAAAAAAGAAATTGGCTTCCAGTTTTCTAGCCTTAATTTTGTAAAACCAGAATCATGCTGGAGAATAATGTCACTATAAATATTTCTAAGCTTTGCTCTGTGACTTTCAAGGTAGATATGGCATCTCACTTATTTCTGATCTGTGCAAGGGACAGCGTTCTCTGTGGCTGAGTGACAAGTAATCTAGACTGCAGTTCTTGGTGTCAACAGATCAACTGATGGTTTGCAGGAACTGTATCCAATACCTAGGCAGTAAATGAATTTGTGCAGCTACGCATTTATCTCTACACTGTTAAAAAATGTGCAAGACAGATTGTGAGACTATTTCAACTACAAGAAGACAGTAAGAATGTAAAGAAATCTAAGGAAAACAGAAATGTGTTACAATTAAAATAAAGCAAGGAAACAAGGCAAACCAAGAACATATTGTTAAAAAGATGCTGTTACTGAAGATGAGCCTAGATTTGACTGTTTTTAAGGTAACAATGCTAGTAAGAGACAAAGTCAGTCTTTCATTCTAGCTATTAGATGAAAAACCAGTAATCTTGAAACTAGGAAGCATGATAAAATTTCTCTGAGAGGTCTAGCAAGAAGGAAACTATAATTTTTCAGGAGCAGACTTAGGGGACTTACACTCAGTGTATTCAGATTTACCAGATGTCAAATCATTCCCAACCTTAAAACAGACTAACAGAAAGGGAGAAAATGTGTAACCTCACATTCTGAAAAAAAATTCGTTCTTCCCTTCAGTATTATAGTATTAAAATTTACATTGCATTTCTCTTTTGCATGCAGAATACTTTTATTTAACATAAATCATAGTGTACTTTACATACTAGAAAAATTGGAGAGTAGAAGCTAAAGTCATATGAGCTTGAGCTATTCAAAATAAAATTTCTTTTTTAAAAATAAGAATCCAGAGAGAAAACAGATTCTGACAACAGAATATACAAAAAGATTTTGAAATTTTTTCATCCATTGATTTTTCATATAAACAGGATTTTTAGGAATAATTTATACACAGAAAGTCAATTGATATGACAAATTGGCTATGTTATCTTTTTTGTTTCATTTACTTCTTTTTAATAAAACTTAGTTTTTAAATAACAGAACTCAGAAAATGCATTATTTGCAATGTATCTATTAGATTGTGCCTTCTGGTTTGATTATTTTTTAATCCCAGAGGTAAACAAACTCTGGCAAATCTGTTTCCTTAACCTCACTGGCCTCACAAGCCGTTTCCATCAGCATCTGTTCTGCCTGTAGATGTTTTTGCACAGTCCCAACCAACCAAACAAGAAGTTATAAAAAGATAATAAATAAATAAACAAACAAGCTGTTTCTGGACCTTTCTTCAGAATGCAAAAATTCCAGATGTTTTCAACAATGGGGATTTTTGGAGTTATGCAGATAGGGCCAATGCTCCAGTAGGAGCTAGAGGGCATGGGGTCTAATTTAAGAAAATTGAGAGGTTATGTGCTGTGGTTCTTCTTAAAATTGTTTGTCCCATACTGGAAAAATATATCTTCAGTGTTCTGTTTTAAATAAAAATAAGTATAGTCTCTTCCTTGTTATGACAGTGCATTCACGACGATATGAGGCATAGAAGCAGATGGCCTGTGTCCTTTGGAAGCTTTTGTGTGATTATCCTGAAGATATTTTGCCTTTCCCAGAAGTCCTTGCACCTCTATGACACTGCAGGACGATGACAGTTACCAACCCAGCTGAGCCAGATACTGGCAGTGTGGTGCACCACTGATCAGAATACCTCTGAGGTTTCCATGGCCAATGAGTGTCTCTCTATCTGTTAAAGTTTCTACACTGCATGGCGAAATGACCAGAAAAATTAATCCTCTTCCCAGTTGGAGGGTTCCAGAGACCAGGATACTGAAGATACAGAGTTACTTTTCAAAATCATCTTCATTTGGTGTGGGAATATACCTCAGTGACTTAAGCACCTGCCTGGTGAGTGCAAGGTCCTGAGTTTGATTCCCTGAAAAAAAAATCACTCTCATTTGCATGTCTTGCTGTACATTTCCAAACAAATATATGAATATGGTCCTTTATATTGTATACAGAAAACACCCACCTAAGAAATTTTAAGAATTGATTTTGCTTATATCAGTTTTTCTAAAGAGCCTAATGAGAAAAGTATGTTTTAAAATACATGTAAAATAAGTCACAATATTAGTATATGATTTCTCCCATAAGTGTGATAGACTAATCAAAAAGATTTGAAAAGTGGCTTATTTAGTCATTTACATGTTCTCTTTAACTCAGCTCATCCTTACACTATTGAATGGTGTTACAAAATAGAATAGAATCTCGGGCTCCAGAAGAAATCCATCATATCTAAATCTAGTTAGAGGACCTGAATGCGGGTGTGGCATGCAGTGGGAAGAGGCTGCAATAAAAAACTTGGAAAATTAAAAATTAAAAGAAATCAGTAGGAGATTTATACTATTGAAGATTAAAGCCCATTTCTGGCTGTCTAGGTGGGTCATGGTGGGGTAACTCTGGCCCCTGGCCCCTCTCTTTCCTGGCCCTTTCTCTGTTCTCTGAGATGCCAGGAAGTGAGCAGCTCTTCAGTCATCCCTTTTCCATGAAGTTTCTGCCTTGGAGCCATCTAGCCATGGACTGAAGCCTCTGAAATCAGAAGCCAAAATGATCCTCTCTTCCTTTAAACTGGAGGCATAGGTATTAGTTTTTTTTGTCCCAGGAACAGAAGGATGATTAATGCACTACTCCTGTCACTAATTGTAACACCATTTTCTGTTGATGTAGACAATCATGCAAATATTAACATATTTCAGATCTTTAGGTTATAAAGCCATAGCAAACAGAAACAGCACTTGTTTTTACTTTAATTATTCTCAGGTAATTAAATGTCTACTTAAAATTCTCAACAAATATGTGCATAGGTGAATGAGTGATAAATTGTAAGATGATAGAGAATGAATGTGAGGTAGAAAGATGGGGTTATTGTAAAAAGGTGGACCTTGAATCTCAGGGATGGGTAGTGTAAGGAGAGAGGAGAGTGAGAGGGAGGGTGAGGATGGCAAGCAGGAGGAGGGAGAGAGAAAGCACTGCACAGTGAAGCCTTGTAATAAGGCTTCTGAAGAGACAGGCAGTGAGGACCCTAGAGTATCAGTGACGGCTCAGGGACTCCAGGGCCTTCCAGGATCTTTCCTTCTTGACTTACATGCAGCTCTGGCCCAGCACCATAGGAGAGTTCTGTCTGTAACGTGTGCAGGCTACTTCTTTCCACAGGGGCATTTTAGATTATGAAGCATCTCTACTTTATACACAAATAATTGCATAGCTCATGTGACACTTGTAGGGAGATGTGGCCCATAAATACATTGACTCTGGTTTGTTTCCCAGAAGAAATGCAGACTCTCCCAATTATGGAATACTTACTAAAAGAATTTTATGGACTAAGGCTTATACTAGCAAATGCCACTTACAGGTAGGTATTTATCTCCTGGGAGTCTGGTTGCTAATGTGTTTACTGGAAGATGAGATGCACTTAACCTGGCTTGTTTAATTCTTGTAGGTGTTCCCAGTAATGAGTAGAAAAGTAGATTTGTGCTAGCTGCCAACAATGCTGACTTTCCAAGGGTAAAAGGTATAACTCTAGGAACCACCATGTTGTGAGAAGATGAGAGAGGTTATAATTTGGAAAGGAGGCTCTATTTTAAGTGCAACAAAAGTTTAAAATTTGTTCTGTTAACTTCCGTTCAACTAACTGCTTTCCTGTGAAGAGTTCTCTCTGTAAGGTGTGTGGGTTACGGGAATAATATAAAACATCCTCAAAGAAAATACGTTTTATTCAAAGTTGATTCTTCTGACTCTATCTCAGGGTGCATCTTTAGTTGCTTTTCTGTGGGCAGTCTGTAGTGAGAAAGAAATGGCAAAAGATTATGAGTCTCAGGGTCAACATGGTTTAGAATTTTTACAACCTATTATTTCTGTCCTCTTACTATCTATTAGTATTCAACATAAAACATGAAATACACATTTATGCTCATTTTTATTAATATTATCTTTCACCATTACAGTGATTTATCAACAGTTGTTGCTAAGGACTATCAACTTTAATTAGATATAATGATACAGACTACTCCTTTTTAGAAGATTTAAGCTGAACATTTAAATTTATTTTGTAGTCTCTTGAACTGACAATTTCAAATTAAATGTGGCATTGAAATTTTAATTTTTATAAATTAATGTTTAATACAATAAGTCCCCAACTTATGAACATTTCAGTTGTGAACTTACACAGGTGTACTGTCTAATACTTACACGGTACTGTATGAGATTCACTTTGGCAGAGTATTCTCCAGGAACAAAACTTGTTTATAAATTGGGGACTTACCATATACTGTTGCATTCCTAAATATATTATAATAAAAATCCATTACTTAAAATGTTTGTGTAGTTCACACATATACATGTTTATAAAATAACATTTATGTACAAAACGTCTTGTCACACTCTATAAATACTAGCATTTATTTTATTTTATTTATTTATTTTTTTGTGCCAAGAATTGAACTTACTACCTCATGCTTGACAAGCAGGCACTATGTTGCTGAGCCATATCCCCAGCCGTAGCATTTGTTTTAGTTGTAATTAAAAGCTAATATTATTGAGCCCTTTCACATAGCTGGCACAAAATACCCAACACCTGCAATTCAAAGGAAGAGAGGTTTATTTTGGCTTATGTTTTCAGAGGTTTCAGTCCACAGTATTCTTGCCCATCTGGGGCCAAATGGCGTGGTGGAAGGGCATCGCAAAATAGAGCTGCTCAACCCATGGCAGCCAGGAAGCAGTGAGAGGGGTGGAGGAGCCAGGATAATAATACACCTTCTCAGGTGACTCCTGCAGTGACTTACCCTCCAACCAGGCCCACCTCTTACCTACACAGGAATCACCTATGCATTAATTCACTGGTGAATATAGCGCCCTCCGCCATCAATCACCTTCTTAACACAGAAAACTTTTGAGAGAAGTTTTAGATTTAAGCTGTAACGTTAATTATAGGCATAGTCTTATTTTTTTCTGATTTTGTTCATGGATAAGTATATTGTAAGGTCTGCAAAGTATAATGTGCTCTTCATGACCATTCATGTAACAGTAGTCAATCTAATATGTAATTTTGATTTGCTAGCAATAATGAGTTACTTAATAAGGTCACAAGTGAATCTGGCATTTAAGGTTTTGTTTTCACTTTTGAGGAAAACAAGAATTCAGTATACTGTATAGTATCCTAATAGATGCAAATTGCCCATCGTATAGCTTTGAAATTTGGGAGAAACATCACTTAATATCAACAAAGGACATAAATTGTATGATTGTAAACCATATCGAATTCTACTAATACACAACACTTCTTGAGTGTTGAGAACAAAGAAACTGGTAAATACTTTGTATGCTATGTCATTCCTGTGTGTCATTATTTCAGATTCGTATTTAATTATAGGTTTCAGCGTATTAGGATCTCATTCTCCTGGCATCTGGAAATAAAGATAAAATAGAGTGAGACTTTCCTTTATAGTGTGTGGGGACATGCATTGACCCAGCATAAAGAGACCCGAAAGCGAGTTCTCATATCTGAGTTTCTACATCAGCTTCCTGAAGTGCTGTTTGGTGGTCTATGCCATAGAAATTCTTGATAATGATTTCCTGTCAGTGGGCTAAGAAAACATTATGTTCTTTTCTGTGTTAAAATCTGCTTGTTGGTGACTTTTATTTAAAAAAAACTTTAGATTCACATATGTCACTTCTAAACAGTTATCTTCTAGTTTGGCTGTTCTTTGAATAAATGGAAAAACTATATAATGACTTCTCCCAGTTTTTTAAAAAAAATTATATGATCAAAGCTGCATTTACTGAGACCAAGTAACTAAATCAGCTTTTATAAATGGCAAATTTCTGATCTATTTAATGTAGGTAATTGGTGCTGTGGAGACAAATGTTTCTGGCAATATTTCTGTTTTCAAGTCTGAAAGAATATGAGTTACTACTAATGTCTCTTGAAGGAATGTTCTATTTAAAGTAGTACTGATAAATTCTAATTCTTATTTTTCATCTGAATTAATAAATATAAATTACATATATGAATATGAATAAGTATAAATATCTTGTCTACACCTGTTAAACTCATATTTGCGTACTTATGCATACCAATTTCTATAAATACATATACATATATGAGATGGAAGCTTCTAAGTTTAATTTTCAAAAGTTGGGTTACAGAAGATAAATTTGCTTTCTGTTTTTACTTATTTCTTTGATTTTTTTTAAGTACCTGGAATAGAACTCAAGACCTTGTGTTTGCTGCTGAGCTATATCCCCAGCCCTGCTTTTTATTTTAAAATACTGTAGATATTTCTTCAGGTCAATAGAAACTATTAAAATTTATTTTAAGTAGTACATGTTATGTTTCATAACTTGAATGAACCATGATTTATGCAGCCACTTTTCTAGTGACATAGACTTGCATTGCTTTTAGTTTTGTTTTTATTTTGGCTTGGCTACTATAAATAATGTTTCAGTAGACATTTTCAACTGGTATTCTTTTTTTCTGGTAGGGATTTAAATCACTGCAGTTGTTTTTGAAGGCAATCCAGAAATATCGTTTAAAAATATGCACTTGCTCTAATCTGACAACTTCATTTCCGGAACTACCCTAGAGCAATCTCTAGCACCTCAGAAGGTAACCACATTTGGAGATAGAGTCTTGAAAGCAGTTAGTAAGGTAAAATGAGGCCATCAAGGTGGGCTCTAATTCAATCTTCCTTTATAATAAAAGAAATTTTATTATAATAAAAGAAATTTACATACACTAGGAATACACTGAGGATTCCTGTGTGTGCAGGAAAGCCCAACTGATGGTGCAGGGAGAGAGGGTCCCCTGGAGCACAGGACAGGAAGTGTGCCTAGAAAAAGGACACCTACCAGCACCTTGTTGTAGATTCTAGCTTCCAGAAACATGACTAAGTTTATTTTTACTGTGGGAGCCACTCAGTCTATGATTGTTAGCTATGGTAGGAGTAGCTGTTTCAAATCACCCAACTTTTTATACATGGAGTCATGTCTGGGTCTCGTTCTTCATGACTGGCATGTCTAAGGTATTCTCTTTCAAGGGGTGTCTAGGGTATTCTCTTTCAAGGGGTGGCGTTCTTCACTATGCACTACAATGGAGTCATCAGGGAAGAGGTTGAAAATGAGAGTCAGGGAAATGCACGTGTTCACTGAAATGTCCAAGCTGCTGCTTTTCTGTAGAGAGGCTGACTACCTCCTGGGGAAGGAATATGTGGTGATAATTGTTGATATTCATGGAACTTACCATTCCAGGCTCCAGCCAAGGCTGGGAACTACTCCTTCCAGCTAGGTAGGCCTGTTGGTACCACGTCACCTTTGTGCGATCTCTGTATATATGACTGGAAAGTGCAGTGTGGTGACCCCCACCATGGCCAGCTCAAGGCCCTGCTACCCTGAAAGAGACAGGAAAGGGGATTCTGTCATTTCCTCAAGTAAGTTCCTCTGTCATGCATGTGATAATGTAACCTTTGCTTTCTAATAAATACTTTAAATATACATAAAATCACGATGTGGTTCTTCGCTGTTGGTGTGAATCCAAATCTCAGCTTTCTGTGACTACGGCATACATAAGGCTCCTTGCTGTCACAGGGGTATCACTGGCACTTGAGGCTAGCATTGACTCCAGGAAAACTTGAATACAATGATCAGTGTGTTATTGTTGGTCTAGATACTAGTGATGCAGCCTGAATCTCATTCAGTGTCACTTTCTAAGTGCCATCTAGTTTCTACAAGGGTTAAATGTTTTGATTAATTTATAATAATTGAAGAATGTAATATGACTATTTAAAGCTTTGATTCATTGACATTTTGAAATCACCATTTTGAAAGCAATCTGTGTTTGAGTCTATAACTACCTCCATTGTCATTTAAAATGGCTCACACACAAGAGATACTAGGATATGAAAAAGCAAGGATGATAGCAAAGAGAAAAAGCCATTGTTAATGTCCTTTTCCGAGGTGCTGAGGAAAATTGGCTGCAGAGCTTGCCCAGCGGGGGCAGTTGTGCCAGTGAGTGTGCAGAATAAAAGGCTGTGGTAATTTCGCTGAGTATAATCAGGCCTTGGGGGGAAGGACCCTGATTCCAAAGGAAGATAAACATGGCAGATGTGAAAGCCCTATACATAGAAATGTCAAAATTATCACCGTGACAGCAAGATGATACCCTGCCACCTAACAGGTTATGATGCTGGGTAATCTTCATGGCATGATCCCTGTGAGGTACAGTGAATGAGACATATGGTGAACACCTAGCCAAGATGACAGGGAACTTGCCTTCTCATCTGCAGTAGGGCCACAGAAAGGCATAGATTTGCTAGGCTGCACACAAAAAACAAAAACTGGTAGGCCATGTCATCAAGGTATGTGGCAGGAGATACTGTGACTGTAGCAATATGTGAACATCTACAATTCATGACTACCTTGCAGATATAAAGCTGAAGTACTGGAAAGCCTTTTCATGTAGGGACAGCTTGAGGAGAAGGGTGGAGCCACTTGGGATTTGAGTCTTGAATATCCCTAGTACCTGAGCCAGATGTGTTTAATTCCATGCTGTTCTTTTTTATAAAACTGAAGGAATGGCCCGCACCATATAATTTCCCTATATCCCTGAATAGAAGCAGGAAGAGAGTATTATCATCTCCACTTTTCTTCGCTAGCATTTTTTAATGTCTTTCTCCATCCAATATTGAAATATATATGATATTAACTATTAGGTAATTTTCTTAATTTCGGCTTCAGAATCAACTGTGCTATCAATCTGAGATAACACCAATTTGCATTTACATAGAATTTTTATGTATTTATTTTTGCTAATGTTTTTGTGTCTTTGATCTCACTTTTTGAAATCATGCTGCTTTATTCTTAGGTCTTAGGTTCTAGTAAATTGCAGATCACAGCTAGATGTCTGCCGGGACAATAGCGTGAAGGAGCAGCTGCTTTGCAGCTTGCTGCCCAAGTACAGAGCTGCTCAAAAGAATTAAAACGTGAGTGGCAGCTCATATTTTTGGGGGGCTTAGTGAAGAGGAACTAGATCTCTCAAGATCTTGTTGAAAATGTTCCTGTATTCGCAGGTGTGCCCCAGTCATGAAAAAAAGTGACAGCTTTGTAGTGTTAGAACTTTTAGAATTTATAATATGGATGTGATGCACTACAAAGCAGACTTTCAAAACTGCCCTATTAAAAAGTCATACGAGTAGCGTTTTCAAACAAAATGCTGCTGACTAATTAAATTATACACAGAAATGGAGACTTTCTTCAAAATGATTTGGAATAATGGATGTATTTCTGAGAAAAACAGACTCATCTTAGTGAAATAAAAAATGGTCAGTCCTTGAGTTAGTAAACAATATTATGTTTTAAACAGGGAGACATTTTTATTCAGTGCTTTTTTTTAGTTGTAATTAAGCATGTGTGTACAGTTGCTTGGGTCCTCCATGATGTATTTCTCATTGTATGAACAGACTGAAAATCACCTCACTCTGTCCGTGAGAGAAGACCAGTGATAGGACACATTTCATTCGTGTCATATGCACAGTTTCTCTCTTGTTCTTTCTCTCTCTTGTTCCCTCCATCCCATAGGTGTCGAAGTTTCCAGTTAGTAATTTCTGGTCTTGTTCCCATCTGAGTAAATTGATTTCTGATCATTTTTCTACTTAGTCATGAGTTCTCTTTGGACCGCGTATGCCTATGTTAGCTGCTCTGCCGATTTCACAGGCGCTTCTCCATTACATTCTCACGACTTTGACAGCAGAAACTGGGCTCCTACCTTGTTGTTCATTACTATTACTACATGTAATTGATTGCTGTATGCTTAATTCTTCTCATAGATGAGTTGTTTTGTGGTTCAGCCTTCCAAAGGCTATGTTTTCTTCCTGGAACCTTGGTTTCCTCATGAGTCAGTCACCAGTGTCTCCTACCTAACCTTGTCGGTACCAGCCAATGGCCATCTCTATGTCTCCTGCCAGCTTAGTCCACTTTGGCTACAGTAGACAGCTTCATCATCAGAATTATTTTGAAGAGCTGCCACAGAGACACATTCTGCCAGTCTCTTCTTTCCTATAGAACTGTTAAGTTTCTGTACCTTTCAACAGATTTATAAAGTCCCTGGTCTGTTCTGAAATTACTGACCTCTGACTTTATTTCTGTTTAGAACATAAACCTTTTCTCTTCTGATCCACTTGAACACTAATTATGAAAGAATTTTGGAATAAATGATAAGTGGGAGAACAAGCCCTGACTTATAAAGTGACATTATACAGTATAAGTTTTTTTAGCTACCAGCTGTACAAGCAGTAAGTCAGAAACTTTGAAGTGCTAAAAATATTTGGGCTATGATGAGTGGGAGCTGGCAAATACCCCAGGGTGAGAAAAGCTCTAGATATGATACATCTGGCACACATTTTACAGTGTTCTATTTTTAACTTATGTTTGATTTCTAAAGAGATTGAGAGGTGTTTTCCTTGAAAAGGAGAAAAATTGGCAGAAATGTTTGAAGATAATCTCTGAAATTTCCTGTCTTCCCTTCAAATTAAAATGGTCATAATTCTGAGTTCAATTCTTGAATTATTGACCGTTTCCAAATTTTTGAAAGAAAAATGTATGCCATGCCCAATTAAAAATGACAAAAATGTATGTAATATTGTCTTGTTGTTTTTGTTTGTTTATGGCTGTGAGTATTATGATTGATATTATTGTTTCCCTAGGTAATACTTTCTGGCTTTTAGTCTCAAAATAGATATAGGATTGAACTCCTAATGTTCTTTTAGCACATAAAAAGTTCATAGCAGAAGTTTTCCTGACATTATCAGAAGAAATTCAATCCTCCTAATAGGTTTGGAAATGGGGTGCAGATCTGAGAATGTGTCAGAGTGAGCTCGTATGTAGAAATGGGGTAAGAGACAAGAGAGGCAGTCATGAAATTTTAGTGAACCCTACTTACCTACTATATTCTTAAGCCCTCCCCCAAGAAAACCAGAAAATGACTGATTCGCATGTTAAGATATGTCTCAAACTAAACTGCATGGTGGGGCACAATCTGAAACCCTTGGAGGCTGAGACAAGTTTGAGGTCAGCTTTGGTTACATCATGATTTCAAGGCAAGCTTGAACTGCATAGCAAAATGCTGTTTCAAAAATAAAACACACAAACCAAACAACAACAAGATATGCCTCAAAATACCGTGCTTACCATTATGACTTATTACTGAATAAAATTCTTGAGATAAAAGATCAATGTTGATTATCAGCAGATCTTCACTGGCACAATAGCAGGTCTGCTGACCGACCAGGGAACAGAGCTTAACATGCATAAACAACCCCTTGCTCCTTCAGCCATCTGGAAAAGGGGCCAAAAATGCACACTGGAGAAATAGCCTCTTTAGTAAATGATGCTGGGAAAATTGTTGCGCATGTGCTGAAGACTGAACCTACACCCGTATTTCTTACCACTTATTAGCATTAATTCAAGAATAAAAGACCTAGATATGAAGGCAGAAACACTGTGTCTACTGGAACATACAATAAATAAAATTCTGATCAGAACACCAATTGCACAAGAAACAGTATCAGGAATGAACTAAGTGATTATATCAAGTCAAAAAGCTTCTGCACAGCAAATGAAACCACCAACAGTGTAAAGAGATACTTACAGAATACTTACAGATACTTACAGAAAAAAAATTTTTTTCCCAGGTGTTCCTCAGACAGAGGACTAAAGCCTAAAATATACAAAGCACTAAAGAATTAGATCCTTCAAAATAAAGACCTAATAAAAATAGGTAAGTGAAATGAATAGACACATTTCAAAAGAAGCACAAATGGCCAATGAGTTCATTAAAAAAAAGTTTAGCAGCTTTGGCTATTAGAGTAAAACAAATCAAAACAACACTGAGATTTGATCTCACTCCAGTAAGATTGACCATCATCAAGGGCTCAAAAAGCAAAAAATGCTAGCCAGGTGGTGGAGAAAAAGGAACTCATATTTTGATGGGAATGTAAATTAGTATAACCACTAAGGAAATCAGCATGGAGATTCCTCAAAGAACTAAAAATAGAAATTCTCTTTGACCCAGTTGTACCACTTCTGGCTATCTTTCTAAAAGATAGTAACTTTAATTACAGTGATACTTGTATACCTATGTTTATCACAATAACTAAATTATAGATATGTCCTATATGCCCATCAATAGGTAAAGAAAATGTGATTTTTATACACAACAGGCATACTGCTCAACGATAAAGCATTTATTTGAGCAATTTATAGGAAAATTGATGCATCTTAAGTCCATAATGCTGTGTGTAATAAATCAGACACAGACAGTACATACCACACTGATTTTCTTATTTAAAGAGCAAAATTAAAGAGAATGGTAGGAGATGTGGAAGTGAATTCTGTGGAGGTATGAAGGAGGTCCGGCGAAGGAGGGGAAGGGGAATGTTAAAATGGTCAAGATCTAATAGGCATGCATAGTAATTCCCCATGATGAAGATAATTACAATGTATCACAAACAGAAACTCCTACTAATAAAAAACGGATCTTTATGTAGTTTCCACTTCTTACTTCCCTTAGGGCAGTGAGTTATTAAACCATTGTCTTGTCAGTTCCATGTTATGTCATTCATGGCTTCCTCAATGAACCTGTTGCTGTCTCTTCAATTACTTGAAATTCTGTCTCTCCACTTAGGAGAGTATTGGGTTGTTATGAGCATTGCTTGTTTTTTTCTAAAGAGAAAGTACTACTTTTTGACCAGATTTTTAAAAATCTGTTTTGAAAATAATCTGTTTGAGAGATCCTCTATTGACTGTAATAGTGTCTTTAAAAAGTACTGTAAGACATTAAAATTTATTAATTATCTTTTCTTAAAAATTTCACTTATCTAGTCTATTAAAGTTTTATAAATCCATCATTAATACATTTATGACTCTAGGTCTATTTAAATTATTTTATTAATCAAGATACATTTTACAAATTTAAAAATGTATGTTAAAATTTTTAGTTGATTTTTCACTACTACAGAGTGTTCATAAAACAAAGATTTACAAATTTATTAATAGATTATTATACTTATAGAAACATTTAATATTCTCTGTTTTTCTTTGTTGTGACTTTGTTATTGTATCACAGTGCTTTAAGTTTTAAATTGCTTTAAAAAGCTTGGTTAAGATAGAAGTTTACTTGCTTGTCTGCAGAGATACAATTAGAACAGTTAAGAATCTTACCATCACTGACAGGTGGAGAGTGATCTGTAATACCTCTGTGGAGAAGTGTAAAGTATTTCTGGGTCAGATTTCATCAAAAAATAGCCAGCTAAACTTTTGACAGTTTAAAAATAATTTGCTTGGCTATCTGTGTAGCAGAGAGAAAATTGCAAGACATATACAGTAAAACCTTGGATTGCAAATAATTTGTTCTGCAAGTGTTCTGCCAAAAGAGTAAACATTTCTAGTAAATTTAATTTTAACTTGAGAAACAGTGATATCTTACAATATGAGTAGTACATGAAGCCAGACACCATGTGATCACAACTGAGTTAAGGACTTCCTCTCTTTTCCCCCTCCCTGCGAAACTGTGAGAGATTATCTCTCAAAAGTAAGAGGACATGGAGATCTCATCAGCAGAAGAGGTGAAACAACAGGTTGAGGAATCTCTCACTTAAAATAATATTAGCTATATGTGTAAAATGTGGGGAAGTTGCAAAATTTGGTAGAAAAGCACCACCTGATAAGGCTGCAGCAGTGCAAGCTGTGAATCTGTTTAATAACAATGTGATGTCACATTTTCATGAAATCCTTAAAAGGGCCACATGTCTGATGACCTTGGAGGAGACCCACCCCTCTTGCTGTGGGCCAGATCTCAAGACAAAGAATCAAACATACATCTACATCCTGGGGATTGATATTCTAATTAGTTCCCTCTTGCCCTGGAGCCACTACCCCACTCCTCTAGGGTAAAGGTTACAACCCCAAGAATGCCCACTTCCTACCTGGCTTGCTTTCCCATTTGTCCCTAATGTAATCAATTTTACCTGAACTATTGATTTTATTGGCTAACTATAGTTATAGCCCACCTCATGGCCATCTGCCTTGTGAGTTCCCAGTCTTCCGTACCTTGAACCCATGGTTTTACTCTATAAAAGTCCCTGGAGAAGACAGAGTCCTGGGCAACCTGCTTGGGTCCTCTTCTGTCTCTCTTCAGACAGAAGCTTTCTCTCAATAAATATATTCTACTGTTCAAAAAAAAAAAAAAAGGCAAAAGCAAGTGTCACTGGACAGTTTCCTTACTAAAGCCCTATGAAAACCCCACTGAGTCAGTAAAGAGCAGTGATTCTGTTAGTGATAGTGGAAGTTGCCCTACAAAGTAACCATCCTCAGTCTTGTCACCCTCACACCAGCAATGGTGGTTTTTAATCATAACAGCAGGTTAATTTGTTTATTTTTCTATTTTATATTTTCTTTATTATTTTGTGTATTAGTATTGTAATCATTTTATATGAATATTTTAGGGTTGTGAATCATCGGAATTTTTTATTATTTCTTATGGGGAGATTCATTTTGATATACAAGAGCTTTGGATTACAATCATAATTCTGGAAAGAATTATGCTTGCTACCAAGGTTCTACTGTATATATCTTTAAAAATCAGCAATATTTTCTAGCTAAGTATCTGCGTAAATATAAGCCTTTGTTTCCAAAACTCTAAGGCTATATTTGACAAGTGCTTTGAGTTACGTCTCTGGAATTATTTTGATCATTCATGTATTGACATTTCATCAGTACTAAAGAGAATTATTGAATGCTCATGCAGAGGTGAAATAGATACCATGTTTTGTGGCACTGGATGAGAGAGTGCACACATGGGAGATGCCTGGAATGCTGACCTTTTATAGACTATTTGAGAAAACATTTAGTAAGAAAATGAAAAGTTTTGATGCTTCTGGCATCAATGACTTATCAAGTATATTTGGGATTATAGAATTTTTTTTTAACCATCACCAGAACTGTAGAAGTATTTCCTTATTTTCCAGCTACATGTGAGAAATAACAAGACAAGTATGGAAATAATATAGTTTACAAATGACTTTTTTCCTACCACGTGAAAATACTTTTCCTGTCACTGGTAGATAGTACAGTTCAGCCATCCTTTGCCATTTACATCGGTCTTCTCTTTTTGGTCAGTAGCTTAGGAATTGAGCCATAATATTTATAATTCAGTGCTTTCTTTACCTATCTGCTTTGTGGCTGGCTCAGAGAAATTTAACATGCATGTGTCTCTTCCCTGGGTCAGTTGTATTGATGCTCCTGTAGGGTTCACACCCCGTATAAACTGCACTGGAAGTATGTTTCTTTATCAGAAGGCTCAAAACTATTTATATGTACAGTGATAGGCTTAGAGATCTGAATCTAAAAGTGAAGCCCATAGAATCAAACCTAAGTTAATTTATTCAGACAAGTAAATAATTGGTATTTATATTTTGAGGCAAGTTTAGTGTTTCAACACAAAATATTTCTGCATCTGTCTGTAAAAATGGGATTGCTGTGATTCTTTCTTGAATCCACTAGAGTCAGCACTTTAACTAAAATGCAAACTATTTATTGTATTATTTAGATGATAGCAATATGAGAGCAATACCAAGTAAAGAGTCCTCACAAGAATACATTTTCTGAGTCTAGATACTATTGCCAATGTGAATTTATTTTGCTCATGGAAAGGAGCATTGAAAAATCAATAAACATGTAGCCTCAGAACAATCTCACATATATGTCTTACTAACTTTGCTTGGAATTGTACATTTATATATGTTATTATATGATTATCTTGTACATCTGATTATATTTTCCATATAACCAAGAGCCTAGTGGGCTTTTTCTCTTTATTGCATTCCTTAGATATTACTTTGCCTGGACTCTAGTAAATGTTCCAAAAATATTTGTTGAATGAATTAATGAGTGGATAAAGAATGTGATTAGATAGTTTTAAAAGTTCAAAACTCTTGCCATACTTCATCAGTAAAAAGTTGTTAGGAAACAAATTAAACTGTTAAACTTTATTTACAGTGTGGTTAGTGCTCTCTAAAGTGAAAGGGTAAGAGAGGAAGCCTGTCCTTTCCATCTACCCTTGTAAATTCCTTGCTAACAAAAGGTGATTTAGTGAGAAAAGTGCCCAAATTCATTTCTACTGACTTTGCCTGACACAGATTTTGTGAGGAAATGAAGAATTGAATACATGATTAAACCTGAGTGTTTTTACACTGGGTTGAGGACAAGTGGCTATCATGGAAAAATGTGATAGCACTAAAAAGGAATGTGCTAAAAGTACTGTGGAAAGGGCCTTTGCAAGGTCTTTTGGTTTCTCTTTCTCTCCGTTACCACCCACCTCTGCAGGGAATTATGGAAACCTGTATCCCAGGTACCACTCCACAGGAGGCAGAGGAGTGGGTTCCTCTCATTGCTTTGTCAAGGTGGAAGTTCTGGTTCCCTCCTCCACTCACACCATAGAGATGAGTCATGCAGGCTGGAATGCAGGTTTAGACGTCTTGCCAGGCCTTTTTCAATACTGTCTCCACAGAGGGTCTGTCATATGTCTCAGAGGACAGACCTCTGGAGGTTCGCACTTGGCTTTCGCTTGTGAGTGTGGGGCATGCTGTGGTTTTTCTCTGGCTTTAGCTGAAGCAGTTATTATTCTGCCTTGGTAGGCACCTCTTCTTGGTCTTTGGACAGGGAGAATAAGTTCACATGGCTTTGCTTTGTTATGGCGTTTTGGTGTTGGCAGCTAGTTTGGCTACCAGTTTGGGAAAGATGATGCCAAACTAATCCTAGATAAATCATTCTCCTGCCATTCACTGAGTCTTGTTTTTCCAACAGGGTTTTCAGTGGTAGAGGCTGCCTTGAACTCACCATGTAGCCGAGGCTGGCTTTGAACCCTTGGTGATCTTTCTGCCTCAGCCGAGGGTGTGCAGCACCAGGCCCAGTGATTTTAAAGTTCTCTGTCAGTCTGTTCCTTATTCTGCCTTCTAGACTCTCTCTCTCTGTTTATCTGAGGACTTTTTGTGTTTAGATGGAGGACGTTCTTTTGCTCAGCAATAGAAACAGCAGAAATCATTTTTATCCAGAAAATTAGGTAATTTAAGGAGAACCTGTACAAACCCCACTGAACAGTCAGCTGCTCATAATTATCTACTGTTACGCATTCTGTTCTCTTCTTCCACATCCCAGACTTCCTGTGGTCCCTAAACTGCTAACTCAAAGTTATTGCTCTCAAACTGTCTTCTATTTCTTTCAACAACAGTTTCTCAATTTTTGTCTGTCATTTATTTTCATTCTTTGATCTTATATTTTACCATTTCCTTTGGCCTTTCCTTAGGTCTCTGTTACCAACCTTTGCAGCAAATGGGTAACTGATAGCAATATGTTAGAATTTTCCTATCCTGAAATGCTGGAAAGAGGTTAAAAAGAACTGTCTGCATTTATATTCACGTGTTTGTATTTATGAGTTTGCAAATGTAAATGATTTGCAAACCATTTTGTGTAGCAAAAACAGAAATATCAGAATAATGGCAACTTTTTAGGAAATGTGGGAAGAAAAGCAGTGGAGGTGGTTTAGAGAAGGCTATGAAAAGGGGGCTTCAGCAATATTTATAAAGATATATTCTGTTTACTCTTCAGCAAAATATTAACATTAGTTAAACTTGAGTAGTGTAGATTTCAGATTTTGACATAGGATTGAAAAGCTATTAACATATGTTCTGTTTCGTGTCTATGTATGCCTTTAGATTCACTGTGCAATACAGTAGTAACGCTTACAATAGTGTTACTACTGAAATTAACAGCTTCTATAAATTTTTATTTCTAGGTTTATTTCTAGCAACAGTGAACTCAGACTTCATAGAAGAAATAAATATAGAAATAAATATTACTTTATTGCTTTCAACCTGGATGTACATAGCCAGGAAGTCCGGGATGAAATGCTGGCAACAGTCAGTGTATTTCTGCTTTCACCTCAGGCTGCACTGCACCTTTGAGGTAGCGTCTGTCTGCTGGAGACGTAGTGAACTGTAGGACAAGTTAGCCTATGTGCTCTGATACTCTTCCTACTATTATATGGAAGACATAGTATTTTCTTTGTTATGGCATAATTTCCTTAAATTTAGTAATTTGATTTTATTATGGGATTTCTGTGAGTGAAGTACAGTGTGAATAGACAGGAGATTGTGTTTCTTCATTGGTGTCTGCATCGTAGTTTGCTATTTTAGTTTTTGTTTGCATGCAGTATTACAAGATCTTTGTCGTATGAACTGATAGATATTTTTGGCTAAGAAAAAGAAAGACTTGCCGGTTCTGAGTATTCAAATTGTAATTTAGGTGAGTACATGACAAAGACAGATCTAATTTAGACTAAAAAAGTGGTATTTAGGGTAGTCCAAGGTGCTACCATCGAGGGAGACACAAACAAGTCACCTTTTCTAGTTTTAAATTCTCTTTTGTGAGTGTGAAGTTTTCTTAGCATCTACTCCTGACGCATTTCCAACCTACCCCCAGTGTGTTTATCACTTCCATTTTTATATTTATCGCTGAGTATCTTACAGCCCAGATTACAGTGGACTTCATTTATAGGGATAGTATTAACTCGCATCGATTTGCAGCCATGTAACTTAAATGCACACGTTAATTACTGGCATTGGTTTCCAAGGGCAAGAATGAGAGCTCCGTATGAAAATGTAGATGTGCAACTCATCCTGGATGCTGATGCCATCTACCATTGTTATGTTTTCCAGGGGCAAATGGTGATAGCAGAACACTCCAGATACCCAACAAAGCACATTTTAAGAGGAGAACACTTCCATCTATTTCCAAATATTGAGTTTCCAAAATAGTTTTTCAGGATTAAACACATTTTTT